>JAPERM010000552.1:0-22995 GCA_030411635.1 Fusarium sp. MBC 119 | reverse complement strand
ATCCAGTCATACATAGAGGCATCAACGATACCAGGGAGGAGGAGGACCTCGCAACCAAAGGCCATAAGCCTAATCAGCACTTCGCCCTTGGCATCGGGGCCTGCATTATAGAGGCTCTCGGCTTCTTCGCGCAGCGCCTTGCGCTTCCTGCGGGATAGCCTCTCAAGGGCTTCTTCGAGGGCTTTGGAGTCGACTTGCTGGCCTGCCGTATAGGCCGGGGGGACTTGCAGGCTTGCGCGGAAGATGGTCATCTTGGCTGTGATTGGAGTCAGCGTTGTTTCTCGAAGGGTGCCTTGGGTGGTTGACTTACCAGCGAACTGGAAGCTCTGTAGGCAGGCTGATGGCTCGGATGGTTGACTTACAAGCTTGGTCTTGATCAGGTTGACCGACGATCTTGCAGCTTGGTAGGTTGAAAGGTGGAAGTTGGAGGAAGACTTGCAGGACGGGCAGAGACCTTAAGTCTGCAGCTGGTCTTGCAAGGTGTTCATTTTGGTTAGAGTTGGTTGAGGCAATAAGGTTGTGTGATGCAGCTGAAAGGTAACCTTATTGATCTGATATATTGAGTTGCCCACGACCTGGGTTTAGGTCATTATTGTTGAGACTATTGTAGGACTTTGGGATGCCTGGATCTCTTTATGGTCTTGTTACTGGGTTATATTAAAAAAAAAGTATTGTGCTCGATACCAAACTCTTGAGGAAACGAGAGGTTTGCTCCGTTTGCTCCTGTGTTGTCCCAACCCTGTACGGCAGAACCGAGAGAGCAGAGGGCGATGCTGTAGTAGAGACTACGCGGGAGATGCCACTTGTGAGTAATCTCACGCCTGAGGAAATGCTTGTCGTCGTCGGTTAATTCCTCGATGGTCTCGTAAGCGTCTGGGCTCTGGGCAGCCAGTGAACCTCGGTAGAAAACGTCTATCTTGTCTTGAAAGTCATAGTCTTCACAAAAGGCGACAACTTGCGTTCGTAAATCGGCTCGTGAGATGCCGGCAAGGGGATTGCGAACTCTGCGGATACTTGTTAGAATGTTATTTCTAATAACATGTAAGAAGCATACTTCGCGTCCACGTTCCGAGCAAAGTCCTCGGGGATAACGTGGTCGATGTGCGCAACATCGTGCTTCACATCTTCGATGTCAGACTTGCGGTCCATAGCGGCGTCCGGGTTTCCCCTAATTCAATGATAACGTATTGATAATTCTTATCAAAACCAGCTTGATGATACGTGTCGTTTATGAGAACATGCGAGCCACTTTTATAGTTGTCGATCAGAGCATAAGTTTGCGGGGAAACCAGGTTCCCCAGAACTTGGTCAAGGACGTCCCAAACTGCTCTAGGAAAGATGCCATATTCAACCCCGGATGGCATCAGCCGATAATCGGATCCAGTCTCCCGCATGGAATTTAGCGTCATGTGATGAGAAGGTTGGTCCAGGATTACCCCAGATTGTTTGCTTTTCCGAAAGTTAATCCCGAACGTACCTCGGATATTATTGGTCGGGTAGCTTGATTGACAAGTTTGGTGTTGGGACTGGCACACGCAGGGCTTTGTCACACACAGGGCTATGCCACACGCAGGGCAAATGAGGGGGATGGTACACACAGGGCGATGGCACACGCAGGGCATGTTGGAACACGCAGGGAATCCGGCGCTGTTATGTCAAACACTGAAAGGGAATCGGTAGGAGTACCATTATAAGGCTATCTCTAGTCCACCCTTGAACATGGGCAGAAGCTAGCAAAATAGCTACAATCAGATACCTCATTGACAACACAATCATAATCATTATACCAAGCAGACTTTATCACCATGGGAAGCGTTGGAACCCAATCTTGGCTCGACAAGCTCGAAGAGCAGTGTACGTTCTTCGCCGAGATGAGACATTAACATTCTAATTCTAATATCGCTAGTGAACGTCGATGTCGACTGGATGGCCCCGGAATGGATCAAGGGGATGCCATTTCATTTCCATGATCAGACCAGCAACCAATTGTGGGTTGATATCCAACTTGGCGATGAGTCAAACAAGGATCTGTTTGCGCAAACTGCCAAAGAGCTCAAGAACGAAGGGTGGCTCGCCATCTACACCCGCATGGTAAACAACTCACAGAATCCGACGCTAAAGTAAAATTGCTAACGGCGCCTTACAGGCGGTCCTCATGTGCAAGAAGAACATTGATTCGATTCAAGGACGTGTTCTTCTCCAAACCCTTCCTTCCAAGGCCTATGACACCCAAGTAACTCTTGACCATGCTCGCCTCTACGACCGCGAGTTTGCACGAGCTGGAATCTCTCGAGACCGGTTCTGCATCAAGATCCCTTCCACCGGGCCAGCTCTAAACGCTGCCAAGATTCTTTCCGCAGAAGGCATTCCTACACTTGGAACAGCCTTGTTTAATCTTGCTCAGGCCATCGCTTGTAGTCAGGCTGGAATGCTTTACATCAGTCCTTATTACAATGGTATGTTACACCAAAAAAAAAAGGTAGATAATATGGCTAATGCACTAGTATAGAAACACGGGCTCATGATGAGCTCAAACTTTGGCCAGATGTTGCTGACCCTGCTTTGGATCATCCAAACTCTCCTCGAGTTCTTCAAATTCTCGAGACCTATAAGCGACTGTACAAAGAAACTGGAAAAGAACAACCCCTGCTGAAGAACGCCAGGTAAGAAATACAACAACAAATACCACCGTACACACTAACCAGAATCTAGCTTCATCTCTCCGCAAGAGGCAATGGCCGCTGGAGAAATGGGATGCCACTCGGCTACAATCTCACACACTGTCCTCGAGAAACTTTCCAAACTTCCATATGATGCTTCCAAGCAGCCAGGCGAAGGCCTTCCCAAGCCCGCCCATGTCTACAAGAACGCCAACCCGACTCCCGAGCGTCTCAAGAAGCTTCTCTCTATCGATCCCTTGGCGGGACCTGACTGGGATGGCAAGTTGGCAAGCACTGACGTTGATTATCTCGCCAACGGTGGCGCTGAGCTTGACAAGGCGAACGAAGCTGATAATGCGACAAAGACTCGATTGGCGGATGCGCTGACGTTGTTTATTGGGGGTGAGGAGCGAAGCAAGGCTAAGGTGGAAGCTATGCTGGCTCAAATTTAGATCAATCTTGAAGAGATTTGGAAATTGAATAGGAAAGAAATATTTTCCGAAGCGCCTAAAAAGAATACTGTTGAAGTATTGGGCCTGTGTCGAAGTCGATTGTAGATGCCATGGGAATAGCGAAATCAGTATCATCTGGGCGCCAGTCCGGCAAAGATATAAAACTTCCAGTATCTGGTATCGAGTTGTATGGAATGATATAGTCTAGAGCAGAATCTGTAATCTGACCCTCTAGTTGGAGTGCTGTAAGTTGGTTGCCAGTGGTCTCATTTAATGGATCTTGTGGTGGTATTATCGTGGCCTGATCAAGTTGGTTTGGCATAGGCTGGGCCTCTAGGAATTCAACAGACTCCATCTGCGGGTCATGGATGGCGGTTGGTTGAGGGAGCTGTCCTGTGGATGAAACCGCGGTACCTAGAGGTTGAGGATTCTTGTTTCCCTCCATGGGATCCCAGTGAGCTGTCTGAATAGTGGCAGCGGAATCGATCGGAGGAGAGCAGGCTGGCAGATCTTGCTGATGCCCGACTGATACATCTTGGTTGATGGCCATCGACCCCAGGTCCGGGCTACAACTCGTATCACCCGAGAAGGTCTCTGATGGATCACCCCGGATCCTGCTCTCTAGTCTATCCAACTCTTCAAGATCCATTTGGGTGGCTGTAGGTTGGCATTCAGCGATGCCTGCTGTAGCTCGCCATGTGTTGACCTCAGCCAGCAGTTCATCACGCTCTTGAATGATAGTCCTAAAACTATCAATTAACTCGAGGCATGTAGCATGTTCAAGCTTATGACGTGATATGCTCTCTTCCAAAACGTCGTGCTTGGAGAGCCTTGAGGGGTTCTTCCCAGCTAGAGCAGGTAGCTCTCGGGCCAAATCCTACAAGTGTCAGTTCAATTGAGCCACGACGGGTTGGGATCTGCGGAGAATGACTAACATTGAGTCTTTCTCTAAAGAGCTCTCGGCGCTTTTTCTCAAAGATCCGATGTGCGGCTCGGTCATCAGCCGTGAAATTCCGGATGCGTTTCTTATGTGGTGGTTTGGTAGAGGCATCCTTTGTGGCGGCGTCTGATTGACCAGACGCTAGTTCCGCTCGTGCAGCCGCCAGCATTTGTTTTTGGGAGTTTTCTCAAGTCAGATACAGGTGTTTCCCCTCTTATTGAGGATTTGCTGATGTTTTTTGAGGCTTCAAAGAGGGAACGCGTTGAGTCGGAGCCGTAATCGGATGTCGGGTTTGAGATGAAGCGAGCAAACAAGGTTCTCCACACATGATCGATCCATCCCCCTCATTCTGTTGGTGGTACTAGCCAATCACAACATTCAATCAAACTGCCAAGGATTGACCTGTGCAGGGCACGTCAGTGGGATAACTTTATCCTTGTGCGCTGGTCACGTTCACTAGCAATGGCCTCATGCTTGGAGTCTTGAAGAATAGGGAGGAGCAATTCGGTACAACTGATTGGGTGACTAGCCAGCGATAATAATATGACACAACACAACAATCCCGCTCATAGGCCAGGCAAAACGGAAGATTTTTAGTAAGAAGTAGACTTGTATAAGACTCTAGCTACTCTCAGAGCGTTTATATGTGATATACTCCATATTAGACTGTTAATTACCGCTTAGCTACCTTTTGTTATCTAGTTCATAGTTACTAAGTTATTGGTAACCTTTGTTTAGTACTTCTACAGCTGTTGTTCCAAATATCTTGGAAATAATAAAACATAAAAGTCTTGTACTTGGTATGCTGCTTAATGTCTCCTTGGAATACCAAATACCGTACGGAGTAGATACTGTACTCGTGAAATTCAGCAGGACTAGCGAGGGGCTACTACAAGCTAGAGTCTATTTCAGTAGTGATAACTGGCCAGATCTACTGAGAAGAGTCGGACTTATGTTTTCCCCTTCTATCTCATTCGTCATTACGGCAATTACCCCAACCCAATTTCTTACGCCACTCAACTAATCCTGCTCAATTTCACGAGTACCAGTATACCACTCTTCTAACTGCATAGCCTGCGAAAGTAAATGATTATGCTGACTAACAGAGGCGGCCTGGACTTCGGACCAATTCTGATACCGAGCGGACATTGTACAATCCTTTCGGAAATTCTGCAGTGCCGTTGGTCATGACCGATGACTAACTGCCAATCAGACTGGGTTGATGGAATAGCCACGGACTTTTGCGGCGGAACAACACAAAATTGTGGGTTTCAGATAACAATCGCGGACTTTTGACGGCGGATGAACATATGGAATGATTTGTCATAACATATCTTCCATGAATTGGTTAATTACATCATATATCAAAAGTTCATATATATATGGCAGCGCCTGATGACGTGAATGAGCAGACTAGAAATACAATTCATGCCTTCACGCAGAAGATCATCATTATCAAACGAAATCCACCAAACCATGTCCAAGACAATCGTCGTTGTAGGAGCTACTGGAGCTCAGGTATGAGAATGACCAAAGCAGATGGGAGCCTTCTGACATGCATAGGGAGGATCCGCGGCTCGAACTTTCCTACAGATTTCAGGATGGAATGTTCGCGGAATCACACGGAACCCTGAAGGAGAGGCCGCGAAGCGTCTCGAGTCCGAGGGTGTTGAAATGGTCCAAGGCGATTTGGACGACAAGGAATCCCTGGTTCGGGCATTCGAGGGGGCTCATGTTATCTTCTCCAATACAGATTTCTTCACGCATCTACAACAGGCGATGGCTCAACCAGACATAACCAAGAATCGTACGGCACTTGAGTACTCATATGATCGAGAAGTTGCACAGGGCATCAACATCGCAGAGGCAGCAGCTGCCCCCTCGGTTATCAAGACCTTGGAGCGCTTCGTCATGTCGACACTCAGCCATGCCACCAAATGGAGTGGTGGCAAGTACACAAAGGTCTATCATTTCGACAGCAAAGCCGCAATGATCAAGGCCACCAACGAGCGTTTCCCAGAGGTAGCAGCCAGAATGAGTACTGTCACCATCGGGCATTATGTCACAGTTTGGAAGCTCTTTGACAAGCTGGCCCCCAAGCTTCAGCCAGATGGTAGTTACCTAGTGTCCAGAAACACACCTTCGGATTTCAAGATGCCTTTCATCGTCACAGAGCGGGATACGGGTGGATTTGTGAAGGCCTTGGTTGACCTGCCACCTAATAAACACATCCTGGGCGTATCGGAGGAAATGACATTTCCTAAGTGGGTGGAGATATGGGGGCGTGTCAATGGCGTAAAGGCAGCGTACAAGGAAATTTCGCGAGACGAGTTGTTTGAAGGTGTTCCAGATGATTTTGCTAACGAGATTGGAGACGGTTTTGATTACTTCCATGAGTTTGGTTTGTCTGGCGGGGATCCAGCAGTGTTGCGTCCAGACGAGCTTGGGGTTAAAATCCCGCTTACTTCAATGGAGGAGTATATCAGGAGCGAAGACTGGTCTGCGGTTATCCAGTAATCTTGTTCAACTCGGGGATTCTTTATCCATATTTCCTAAATATTTATATAGGATAACAGTATATCTAGTTATAGTCGTTATTATAGTTAAGTGCCTAATAAATATCCTCTCGATATAAGTTTGTAGCTTCTTGGATACCCGCGACTTCTATTCGATACTTTGAAGGCCCTTGCCACAAATAACCCGGTAATAACAAAGTCCAAGGTAAAGAAAGATGAGAACCATGACATACTCCGCAAGTAGACACATCAGAGCAAAGGCGACAGCCGATCCAACCAATGAATTCCACATTGTTGTTGGATTATTAACGGCAAAAGCGCAAAGCAATCCATAGACGGTTCGCAACACGATTGCAGGAATACTCGCAAGAAGGAGTCGAATGTACTAATATCACGTCAGGGAAACGATCTTGTCTACCAGAGTTGAACACGTACAATATGCCTTCCTGGGGCTATGCGATGCTTCTGAGTATACAGATGGAACAACTCTATAGTTATTAGGGCGAGAACGACAGCAAGTGTGACATAGCCAGCTTGTGTCAAATGTCTTGATGTCTCTGCGTGTGCGTCAGAACCGCTGAGACCTCCGCTTACACAAAGAAGAACGATAGCGGCGAGAAATGCAAAACGGATGACTCGCAAAAGAGAAAAAGCTCGCTTGTTCTCGTCGATACTTGATTTCAGGCTACAGAATTAGCACAAACCACATCGTTGCTAGCCATTTACCGACTTACATCAGTCGAAGGAACCCGACCATGCAGATCATCAGCGGGATAAGACCAATGTTAAGCAGAACGGTAGTGGCGATGATAAGTCCAAGGTTGGTGGGATTAAATTGGCGAATAATCGTTAATATTCCACCTGCGAGTCGAACTAGCGAGGAGTTACTTATTAGCTATGATCGTGTCATATCCGTGGATCACTTACAGATGGAAAACGTAACGAGAGGATAAGAAGCATGACGAAGTCCATGGTTCCAACTTCGGACGAGATTGAGGATTGAGATGAGCAGAATGAGGACATAAAATACGACTTGCGCAATACCAACTGAAGTGTGTGGGTTTAGCATATCTGCAGGCGGGATTAAGATGGGAACGGATTGAATGAGTATAGCACGAAAGAAGATAGATGGATCGCACTTTGGAGACCGATCATTGTGTACTTATACTCGCTTTAACTGAATGAGTACGGCAGAAAATGACTCCCTAAGCCATTTGGTATGTTGACATAGCCATCGAGAATCGCGGATTGATGCTCAAAAAGCGATAGCGCCCTCTTGTCGGGCCCGCTTCAATCTTCAGATCGGATATCGGCATTTCAACTCAGCTCAGCCGCATTGTGACCCATTTCTCGCGCATTGATGCCAGAGATGGTTTAGTCTTGCCGAAATCGCAGTAAATCATTGGTAAAACTGCGAAGCAGTGGAGATTTGACCCATCTACCCAGCTGGCTCCACGCTCGAAATAGGTAGACCATCATTACGCCTCGCAGGGCAACCCGACGTAAACCCTTTTACAAAATTTCGTTGTTTCTCGGTTACTGGTATTTACTTCAATAACGTGTAATCCGTTCCAGGCTTCTTCTAAGCGAATCCGATTGCGAAAACCCTTGTCTGCCATGGTGGGCGTGGCTGGGCGCTCGAAGGCATGCCATACATGCAGAGAACGGAGAATACGGGTAGCCCATCACTGTCCGTGTCTGTGGCTCTTGTCATATGCTGACTGCAAAACTTCTATGATAGTGCGGAAGCGAGAAGCCCAGTTGTAGCAACTGCCTCAAGTCTGGTCGTTCATGTGCAGGGTATCAGAAAAGGCAAGCTTTCATCCTTTCGCACTACACAAAGACGCCCGCTGGCGAATTTACAACATATGGCTCCGGGACACTTCAAACAGCCTACGAAGCTGGAAATGCACCTCTTTTCCTATCTAGATACCAAGCAGTGAGGTACTCCTCTCATGCAAAGCATCATCAGCTTGCTGCAACAACGCGACTACCCAAGTTTGTCTCTACTCACAACACTACGAGAGATCAGTTTTTAGCCATCTTCATCGACGGTCACCTCCCGTCGCCGATTCTTATTCAAGGCCAACTCAACGACCATCGCAAGTGGCTCCTCCGCTTACCCGAAATACCACTGCTGTCTCCGGCTCTTGAGCATGCTATCTTGGCACTTAGTACCGCAGCTATAGAAAAGAACGGCGGACTTGGGGACGGGGCTTATCGTAGCTTACCACTTTACACAAGAGGGCTTCGCGAATTACAGCGCGCCATCGATGATCCCGAGTTACGACTGCATGATCAGACCATTGCCGCTTGTGTTCTACTAGGCATGTTCGAATTCTCCGAATGCCCAGGACGTACTATAGGCGGCTACATGAAACACTACCAGGGTGCCATGACCCTTCTGCAGCTTCGTGGCCCAGGGCAGCATATTGGTGGATTAGCCCATGATGTTTTTCAAGTTTTGCGAATGCATACTGTAAGCTACCCGATCGCTTTTCCAATATTTAGTAACATTCTTGTAGGCATTTCAAGGCCTAGGCCAGCGAACACCAACGCTATTGGCACAACCTGCATGGATGGAAGAACCTTGGAGCTCGAAATCGAAGACCATGCACGATCAACTTCTCGACATATTCCTTCAAATTCCTCGGCTTCTATCTGAGATTAAAACAAAACTTTCTTCGCAAAGTTGCCAGGAACTCTGCACCAACGGTCGTCAAATATTATCATCGTGTGTAGAGCTCGATAAGAGATTGGAAGACTGGTTTACCGCTTACCAATCTACCACGCCAACTCTTTACTGGCCACAGTTATCAGCCACAAGCAGTTCGACTGATTGCAGTGAATTGGGAAAGTTATATCCTGTATGCTTTCAATTCGCATCCTACCATGTGGGCGAAACCATGTTACTTTACTGGACCGTGCAAGTTTTGCTATATGCGAGCGTTTGTTCCTTGCATTCAAGGATTTTTTCCCTCGACGCAGAACTAGCCACCACTTCTCTTAAAGACTATGATCGATGGGTACACAGTAAGGAGTACTCAGGTTTCAAAACTATGCTAAAAGCGATACATGAGTCAGGCTTTGTATCGTGGCCAGATACGTCGGCTCGATATATCTGCCAGTCAGTGGAGTACTTCTTCAACCCAGAATTTCGTGGTATTGGTTCAGGAGTGGTTTTGCCACCTTTAATAGTCTTGAAAACTTGTCTCGCCAGCTCTCCCAAAGATTATTCTCGAGAAGTGGCTTGGATTGACGAAATGATTATCCGCATTCGAGATAATGGAACTGGCCTAGCGGGATGTATGTGATCAATCTTTAGGGCTGATAATATTGAAAAAAAAGTCTTATAGTATCTTAGTACCTTCATAGTATATAGGTCTGCTCAGATTTGGTTTGATTAGGTTATTATTAAGAATTTACTGATTCCGAGTGAGATCTGCAGTGCAAGTATCGAAAGTCTATTACATAGCTACTAAGAGATTTCGTCGGTCATCCGCGCAACATGCAAGTGCTTGAAACATTCAAGGTATGTGGCAAGAAGAAGGTGTCTATGCACGTGGCTCGATGGTAACCCGAACATTACCGGTTTATCTTATACGGTAGTGACCGATCTCTGTTAAGCTAGCTTTTAATACACTATATAATACAAAAGAGAATCAGACCGTGAAGCCCGTCGGAAGACTACCAACGTACTAGTCCCCCCCGGACGGCTCCTTTCTCCGGTTAGACTGATACGCTGTTCATCATTTGTTTTTTCCGTCTTCCCTTGTTCCGTTTACCGCACTTGTTGATGTGATGGTTGTGCGCCTTGATTTGATCACTCTCGCGGCCACAACTACACCGATAATGGCCGTGACCATTGCAGTTGTTTCTCCGTAAATGCTCGCGATGTTTATCCTTTCGTCCAGAAGAATATCCACAGCGGCAGACATACAAAGCCGGAAAATGGATGGTGTTCAAGTGTCGCTCCAGGGACCTCGGGACCTTGGAAGTCTCACAGGTCGCTCTTCCGCAATGGTACCGTCCTGATTGAGAATGGTATGAAACCAAGTGTGTGCTATTACGCATCAGAATGAACTGGTAAAATGCAACAGTGTTTATCCGTACCAGAGAGAATCTACGTCGTCAAATAGTCTTCTGCATAAGGGAAAGTCGCAGCTGAACTGGGACACTTCGGATGCAGGGCTTGACGTAGATGGTAGCGAAATCGTCTCGGTGCACCCACCGTATACTAGCGAGCTGGGCGTGTGAGCATTGCTACTTGGAGAGGGGGCACATGCAGACGGGAAAGGTGCGTGCTGGCTTTTGAAAAGAATGTTGGACAGATGGACAACCTGATTCTTCGATAACTAAACTCAAGCTTTCTTGAGCGGTGTTGAGTCCAAGAACACGGGGGTCGATGGTGGGCGGAGACTCATGGCACGATGGCTCCCCGCGGAATGCGCGGATTTGACATTCCGAGTTCGGGTCGACACCATGTGTATGATCGCTGCTAAAGCCATAAAAGAGCCCGGTGTCGTTGTTCTCGATACCGGACAACGATGCAGAACTGGGGTCCCAATGACCCAAACTTTCCAGCCATTGAAGATCGCCGATGCCATTTAGCGAAGGATCCGTGAGTCCACGTCGAACGTATATAAACTGCTCCTCGTCTTTTTGAATGCTGGGAACGCCGAGAGAATACTCGGCACTGAGATTCGAACGAGAAGGACCTTAAAAGTAAGATATCTGACGGAAAATTGAGTAGAAAGTGTGGTATAATGAGTCTTTGATGCGGAGCGACACCGACTCGACGGGAGTCGAGCCAGCTGGCTTCGCGAGTTGCGAAGAACTGTGTTGGGAACAAGTCTCAGGATCTGGGAGTGGGCTCGACTGGCAGTTAAATAACGGTCAGCGGAGAACGCCCTCCCGAAAGGTCACATGTGGCTCAGACCAGGGCCATTATTTTGATTCGTTGAGCAAAAGTAGTTTGTACAACCAATATGTACTTGAACCAGCTATGTGTCAGCCCAGGCCAGCTAAAACGGGGCCATTTATCTGATTCGTCAACGATGTGAAACAACGCTGTCCGATATCAGGACCCATTGCCAATAAGAAAATAGGCCCTAGAAAGGCTAACGGCCACGACTGATCCATACGTTCATACAAGCTCCAATACGAAAAATGGCCCTGGCGGATGAGTTACGCTTCTGTTTACATCAACTCTCAAAAAGAAGGCTCTTGGAAGAGGGCTAGGAGAGACTGGCCAATGTAAAAAATGGCCCTTGGTTTGAGATGAGCAAAGCTTTCTACTCACTTCGTCGGCCACGAAGAGAACATCTCGTTCTTTCTACAAAATGGCTGCCTGGGAATTCTAGATTGATAAAATATCCAAAAGTGATAGATATATAAACTGGCGTTCATCGAAGGGAAAGAGTGTATCCAAGTCTTCCAAGATCAACTCAATTGCATCTTGTCTTTTTCCTCCGCACATCAAGAATCACATATCACACAAACCTGTTTAATGATCAAAGTCACTACCATGACCTCCACGTCCAGCACCGTTACTGCTGCAAAGGAGTCTAGCCATCCTTTCGCGTCACAGAACGTAACCTCTTCCGGAAATCAGGAACCGGGTGAGTGGGTTTATCCTGATATCTTCAATAAGCCGGTGGTCTAACATCGACCTAGCCCAAGCTTCACCTGTGTCGCGCTGGATGCACCAGGGCGGTAGAGACGAGCCGTGGCACGGCTTTACGGTTGAAGGTCAACATAGCCAAACCTACAACGTCTCGACAATTGGCAACAGTACGTGGAGTACACAAGCTGAGTCGGGGTCGGTTCGAGAATAGGAAGACCGTACCTTAGGTCCAATCTTTTAGAAACAGATAGCAATAGAAAGTCTGGTGTTCTTCATAACTACCTTGATTTTTTCCTCAGGATCTAATAACATTGCTATTATTGACACTATCCTGTCCTCTATTTAGAGACGCCAAACATACTTATATAGAGTCCGATAACTTGGGTCTAATTAATAGAGTTCAATAGTAGCTAGGATGATTTACCGTATTGATTGATAGTCGTACTTCTGCACTTATAGCTAGCAGGACTTTGCAACATCACATCTATACATATACCTCTCATTTAACGATTCTTGTTGAGAAGTGGCTTGGATCGACATAATGATCAGTCGAGATATTTATAATGAAACCTGATTATTAAATATCGGAGTCTATGTAAGCTGTCAAGAGCCACAGCGGTCGGTCTTTTTTCCCTCTTCTCTCCGCACTAGCTTTAAATGCATGTCTGACAAAAACCCTGGAGACCCCTGCAACTGCTTTGGCACGCCTTTTATTCCCATCAATTAGCAAAGGTATTTAGGTTTATCAGCTATGCCAAGCCAATATTCTTTTCAGCTGCTAGGGTCTCACTGCGCGCCAAATTTTATGGTCATGATATTCCCCCATTGGGGGGGTTTGAAATCAGGCTTTGACAAGAATCACAATCATGTCAGCTCAAGCGCACATACTGTGCCAACCAACACACGCATCGGCTCGCATAGTTTCCACATTCTTGCAGTTCAGCCGCTGCGGAAGGGCCAAGGTTCACAGCCAAGAACCAATTGCCAACAGTGGCATTGACAGAATGTGAGCTGTCGAAATCTTCCATTATAATGCTATTCCGTCACCGGGTTCGGCAGTAAATCTCAGTCTCGCCAAGAGCCCTACATAATGCCGATCCAAAGTCCTGGCTGTTGGGCCACGGCCCTCTGTTCTTTCCTATCAATCTTACAGTACATTCTAAACTTACAGTCCTCCATCGTGGTCTCTCAATTGTTTACGAAACTGGAAAGCTTCGAAATCTCGTCATCATGGAGTCTCATGCGAATCTCGCTCGGGATGCTGAAACATCGTTGGACATGTTCCCCAATACTAGAGAACAGGGAACCGACAAAGTCAGGGAGGCGAATACACCTGAACTTGCTGACAATGCCAGCGTCGCTGAGTCCAATGGTTCGAGTGATAACAGCAACAGTACCTTTGATGCTAATGGACAAACACCTCTGCATGAGTTGCTTTGGAAGATGGAAGAGAATCCCTCGGATGCATCCAAGTATGCCAAACTTATAGAGATGCTCACCGAATTGACTGACGAAGAAATCAATTCTACAAATGAAAGCGGAAAAACGCCTTTACACATTGCCGCTCGTGGCGGCCTTGAGATCGCGGTCAAAAAACTCCTGGAAAGAAACACTAAGCCCTCAATTTGTCGCAATGACAGAATGAAACGTCAACCCCTTCACTACGCTTGCCATAAAGGTCATCTAAGCATTGTCAGACTGTTACTGGAGAAAGGGGCGGACATGGAAGCCAAAATGTGGCGTGGCGGTCGTCCGATTCATGAAGCCTGTTGGAGCGGAGTAGTTGACGTCGTGGGCTTGCTGCTTACATGGAAGCCGTCTGCTAATCCCAATGCCCGCTCTAATGATGGATGGTCTCCTCTGATTGTGGCAGTTTACAATGAATATGAAGATATCGTTGAACGACTGCTGCACGAGTCAGACCTAGACTTGAGTGCTGTCGAAGAGGGCGATGGGTTTACTGCCCTCAATCTGGCCATTTCTCGTGGCAAAGAGACCATCGTTGATGCTTTACTCAGGCGAGAAGAAGCTATCGATTTCCGAGACAATTCAGATTGGACGCCACTTTATACTGCGACACAGGAACAGGAGCTCGGAATCATGGACAAGCTGCTGAAGTTCGAGTCTGATGGCAAGGTGCGAAACCTGGAGACACCTGACCATCGGGGATTCACCCCCCTGCTATCGGCATGTGAGAACGGATTCACAGAAGGCTTCAAACATCTGATCAGTGCTGGAGCGAACTGCAATGTTCAATCTAATTCGGGCTCAACGCCACTCATTGAAGCTAGCCGTGGGAATCACATGGAATTGATTCAAGCACTTCTCCAAAAGGAAAGGACGGTCGACATCAATCTAGCAGATGCGAACGGGTGGACCGCATTGCATATAGCGTGTTGCGAAGGTCACTACGAGGTCGCTGATTTTCTGCTCAACGCTGGAGCGGACTGCAACACTCAATCCAGTTCAGGCTCAACACCACTCATCGAAGCCAGCCATGGGAATAACATGAAATTAATTCAAGGCCTTCTTCGAAATGGGAGGGCGGAAGATATCAACTTAGCTGATGAGCATGGGCGGACTGCGTTGTATACAGCGAGCCACGAAGGTCACCATGAGGTGGTCCAATCTTTGATCAACGCTGGACCGGATGGTAACGCTCAGTCAAACTCAGGCTCGTCACCACTTGTTGAGGCTAGCCGTGGGAACTATATGAAAACGATTGAAGCCCTCTTTCAGAGTAAGGAGCTGGTCAAGATCAACCTTACTGATCTGAACAAGCAGACTGCACTGCATATAGCAAGCCACGAAGGTCACCATGCGGTCGCAGCTTTCCTGATTGACAAAGGAGCCGACATTTATCTCAAAAATAGCTCAGGTCAACAAGCTTTGCATTTAGCGAGCATGCAGAGCAAATCTCAAGTCGTTGAGCTGCTGCTGCGTCATGGGGCAAATGTCAACTCACTAGATGGATACTGCCACATCCCGCTGTATTACGCGTTTCAAGCTGATGAAAAGGGTGACACTGTGGAGTCCATTATTAAGCATTATACTGAGTCAGATGAACAAAAGAAGTATGAGGCTTTGATATGGGCTGCTGAAGAGTCCGAGAGACACGGTGTTGCGAAGTTGCTCTTGTCAAAGGCTTCAGCGCCTCCCGAAGGAAAGAAACGGCGCAAACCAGGCAACTGGAGCGCCATCGAATGGGCAGCCTATAGAGCACTCCCAAGGGTTCTTGTGTTGCTGCTTCGTAGTTCTCTCCCTGACTCGACAACCCGTCAGATGGTAGAGTTTGCGGAACTTTTAAATGACGACGAGCAAAAGAGAGAGTCGGGTTCAGGACCAAAGGCCAAGCACAACCAGCATAAGACTACGACAAAGGGGAAAGGCAGCAGAGAGAACCGCAACAAGCCTAAAACGACTGGCCTACAGCCCGGTGACCGTGAGCTCATCACGGATATTTTGCAAGATCCTTCGATCTTCCAAATAAATACAGACAGCAAAGTCATCAAGCCACCTGAAGTGAGCGACCTTGGAAGGAAGGCATCCGGAGACTACAACGCCACTATAATTCAGATATACAAGGACCAGGGAAAGTCGGCTGCCATCCGTAGGTCCCGAACAGTGGAGAAGGTGGTATATGGTGGAGGACCGAGAAAGCTTATGAAGCAAGCAAATGAGAGCCTGAGAAACATCTTCGACAAGACATTTGAAGATAAGAACGCGGGCATCACTGAAGAAATGAATTACATTGACTCCGAGCCCAGGCTTGTCTGGATCCATCTGCCTTGGACAAATGTAAGTGCTACTATTATGGCAGTTATCGTCTTCCTAACTCAGCCTAGGTTACTTGGATGGATGTAAGAAGCCGTGATTGAATACTGAGTTGCGTAAGACGCTTAGACAAACTAACATGGTACACAGTATTTGTTGACAACTATTATGATAGAGGAGGAAAAGGGTGTTGCTGATTATAATCACGTGCGAGCTTTTTTCCGCGACAGCTGGGTCGAAGTTCCGGATCGAGAATCTCCTTTACGAAGCATGAGACCTCGATTTGTAGAAAGACCAGTGGATAAGAAGACGAGAAACAAGATCAAGACTGAATACGAGAAAGGTTTGCAGAAGGCAGTCCCAGGGCAAAAGGGCGGCGAAAAAGAGAAGGGGGAGGGAGAAGGCAAGGGCAAGGAAATTGATATGAATTCAGGTGGGAAAGGTGGTACTGATGTCGACAACAGCAGAAAAAGAGGACACAAACCGGAGGCCGAGTTCCTACCCGCATCAACCATTTACGTGAGTACTGAGCTAACGGTTCTCTTTTGCAGTCTCTAACTATAATATAGATGCCTTATTTATCTTTCTCCACTTACTGTGGAGAGGAACGAGACGACGTTACGACAAGCCGGCCTCACAAAAGCGAACCTCACAGAAACAATCCTCACGATAATAAGCATCACAAGAAGAAGCATGACAAGAAAGAGTCTCCGGGCTACTATGAAGATGAAGGGGCCCTGAAGGAATGCAAAGAGGCCGAAGAGAGACACCAACAGCTACTAGATGGATACCCTGCATCCGCTGTTCACGGTTTTCCTACCCTTGATGAGTGGTACTACCAGTTTGCCACAGACGAAGACGATAGAGAATATCGAGCCAAAACTCAGGTCGTCACCAAAAGCTTGACATACGACGTGCCCGTATCTGCTTTGTCTGCCGGCGTTGAGTGGTCCCACGAATTTACGACATATGAAGAGCCCAGATCGAAGCCCCAAGACGACAGACAGAATCGGAACAGAAGCCAGGTTGTCACCAAGAGCTTGAATCCGAATGGAATCAAGACTGAACACTGGCGATTGCTCCGTGTCAACCAACTTTGGCTATGGACAATTGGAAATAGTATGATCTATACCAGAGTGTTACTAGCGATCCAGGGAAACTGATTCATAAGTAGAATGGCTAATCACGGCCACAAACGATCCCATTGATGGAAGCAAGGATAGGCTCTGGGAAGGAGTTCTCAAAGATCTCGACAAGCTAGTAAAGATTGGAGGCAGTAATTCCCAGCCTGGTTCCCCGAGTGAGTTGAGTAGGCTGATCGTGGACCACTGCATTGGCTTTTATGAGAAAAGACCCAAGATAGCGCCAAGAAACGAACTCTCCGACAAACTTGATACGGGCAAAAGAGAAACAATCTCGATCCGTCAGTTCTTCTCCAACTTCATCAACAAGCTCGTTCGTCGCCCTCTCCAGACCAAACAATCAACAGCTAACTAGTTCTCAGGGGAGACAGCAGACAGACTTAATCAACAAGTTTGCTTCACAGTCGGCCACAACAGACAACACGAGCAACAAGGATGCTTTGACAGGGAGTGAGATGAGAAAAGCCAGCAAGAAGGCCGAAACTTTATCATGCGACATCAAAGATATTAGAGACGAGTTGAACATGCTCAGATCAATTGCCAACCATCAAAACACAGTTCAACAAGGACTTGCTAATAGTTCCCAGAACAGGGGGGAGGAAAATTTGACAGCTGAATATGTCTCGAAGGACATTGAAGAGATGGATAAAGTGGCAGCGCGAATTGAGTCGGCGGTGCGTCTTTCATGTAACAACTTCTTCTTCTCATGCTGATCACTGACTGGGGAAATGGCAGGTCGACACTGCTCGCTCCCTTCAACAGGGACAGGAATCAGTGAGACAGGGACGAATTTTCATGATTTTCACTGTAGTCACCATTCTATTCGTAAGGATTCCAGACTATTTTTTCCGACTAGAACTAATATTGACCTCAGCTGCCGCTATCATTCTTATCATCCCTGTTCGCCTTGGACGTGGCATCTTTTAGGCAAGCTCCTGGATGGGCATTTGCAATTATTTGTGAGCAAGTTTCGCAAGGACAATATTACATAATACTGACTACAGTGAGCATAGTTGCCGTGTCCTTCACTGTCTCTTTGCCTCTGGCAGTGTATGCGTATTTGGAGGAAGTTACTCATTTGCTCTTAAAGGTTCGCGAGAAGACTGGAGATATATGGAAAAGGATTGACAAGAGTAATGATCCTGCTGTCTTTGATAGTTTTACTTCATCGCCCGCGAGACAGGGTGTAGGGTTTCAGCTCTCTACAACCAGCGGGGGAGTGATACATGCTTCAGGAATGAGCGGTGATGGCCTGAGTGGAGGTATCTTTGGCCGATTCAGACGAAAAAGACAGCCATCAAAGGTCGAAGACTTTGCTTGATGACCCCGAGTCAGGAATCAAGGGACAGCCATGACCCTCCAGTCTAATATGTTATCATGGATGATAGTTTCAATTATATTTAATTCCTACGAAGTATATACATTGGCTGAATTTCCAGAAGCCCTCCCTGACGCCGACTTTCTCGTAGAAACTGAAATACTATAATAACAACAGTTAATATCATTGATAGTTGGAACCAACAGACAGAAATTTGATCTAAGAGTCTTCTAGTCACCTTGCCAACCAGCTGTATACTTCTTGATCTCGAGATAGCCAAAAATGTGATTCACAAGTCGTTCCTAGATTAGCTGTTTAACGGCCTTCTGAGAAGACCCACTGTGGAGACTACCGTTATGTTGTTTAATTGGCTGATCAGTAAATCCTCAACATGCCTTCGGATGGTTCAGTACCGGGGTCGTATAAGAGCCCGAGACACCGAGTTATCAGGTCATTGCGCGGCTGAGAATCCCAAATCTTCAAACCTTTGCCACATATCACAATCAAGTACTCGACGGAAATCATTCATCTATACTTCTTTGCCATTTTTTTTACTGTAGAATTGAATATCACCGACAATGAATATTGGCTCCACCCGCGTCCAGCAATTCCAAGACTCGCCGGACCATTCCGATGCCTCCGCGCCGAAGCCTCAGCGAGTATTGGCGTGCAATCACTGCCAGCAACGCAAGATTAAATGCAATCGCGTATTTCCCTGCACCAACTGCATAAAGGTCTGCTTCCTAGCCTGATACAGTAAATCTTGAACTCACACATCTAGGCCAACGTCATTTGCGTCCCATCAACGCCTGCGCCAGCGCGCAAGAGAAGAGCGCCAAATGTTCTATTACAAGAGAGAATTAAAAAGCTTGAGGCTCTTCTGGAGCAGTATACTCAGGACTCGCCTGGTCAAGCTTCCGATACTACTCCTCTCGCGCAAGATGCGTCGCAACTATCTGGTAGATCATCACCTGATGAATCACCTCGCTTTTCGAACCAGAAGCTATCCGGCCCTGGCAAACTTGTAGTTCGAAATGGTGGCTACAAATTCCTGGATAGTTACATCTGGAGTACCATCCACGACAACGTCAGTCACTTCTTGTTTTCACATTATAGGACTAAACACTGACCGTGAAACTCAATAGCTTCTAGAAATGCGCCATATTCTTGATGCAGAGACCTCAGATGATGAGAATTGCTATTCTTGTGACTCTCCCGTCCCACACGAGGACGTGGATCTGCTTCTAGCTCAGACATCATCTCTGCGTCTCAGTGACGACATCCCCTTACCATTTCAGATATTTCGCTTGTGGCAGGTGTTTCTTAATAGGGTGAATCCCTTGACCAAGCTGATTCATACTCCCACGACCGAACATCTTGTTATTAGTGCAATGACCGATCATGCTGCTGTATCCAACAAATCTCGAGCGCTCTTGTTTGCTATCTATCTCATCTCCGTCATCAGCCTAACAGATGAAGAGGCTATGTCAATGCTAGCTTTGCGCAAAGATGAAGCTATTCAGAGATTCACAAAGGGTCTCAAGACGGCACTGAATCAGGTCAACTTTCTTAGGAACTACGACATGGTCGTTCTCCAGGCTTTAGTCCTTTATATGGCAAGTTAACCGAGCTTCCATTGTACATATCTGAATCTAATAATCTCCGCTTTGTAGATGTCTCTGCAAGGACGTAGCAACCATGATGCTGTTTGGGTCTTGAGTGGCGCTGTCATCCGCATCGCTCACAAATTGGGCGTCCACCGTGATGGAGAAATACTCGGCTTGACTCCTTTTGAGACAGAGATTCGTCGTCGTGTATGGTGGCAGATACTTATACTCGACTCGATGTACGCGACAACTTCTGGCATGAAGCCGACGATATTACCGTCAGTATCCGACACCAAGATCCCTACAAATCTGAATGATGCAGATATCTCCCCTGGGTCCACAACAATTGAGCCCCGAGAAGGTCCTACCGAAATGGTGTTTGTCTTGGTCGTCTACGAGGTCATTCAATTTATTCGAGACCACCCGATGCAAGACTTTGAGCACTTACTACTTGGGGGTCAGGACGTTGAACCAGGCACTGCTGAGTACCACGTCTATCAAGAATCATTAAGCAGACTGACGTCCCTGGCGGAAGAGTTCGACGTAAGGATAAGCCAAGTTGAGAAGGACTATTGCGACCCATCAGGAGGGCCAATTCACGTCCTATCCCTCTCTCTCCGTCTTCATATACTCAAAGAAGCTAGGACAATGGCTACGCATTACCAGGAAACTCCAGAATGGGGTACCGAAGTCAATAATTCCCAAGACAACTTTTTCCGCATCTGGCTTTCACATAATGAGAATGCCGTCTCGCTCTACGAGATATCGAGTCATGGCAACTTCCTCTATGCGTTCAAGTCGCACTTCCATCTCGACTCACTCCTATTTCTTGCCGGTCAACTTGTCGACCGCTCACCTGTTGGGTCGTTTGCTGAACGAACATGGCGTCTCTTTGATCGCTTCTATCATTATCACGACGAGTTGTGGAATGTGACTCAACGACTACACATGCATCTAGCTCGATTATTACTCAGGGCTTGGGAAGCACGTGAGACAACTCTCCAGCAGATTGACGCCCCCATTGATCTCCCTACCTGTGTTCCGAAACTCAAGATAGCTGTGTCACAGGCTGGACTGTTGTCCTTGAACCAAAGAGCTCTACCGTCTCAACTTCTGAATGGTGGAAATCAAGGGAGTCATTTTGGCCAGATGCAGATCCCAGGGGATATCTTGCCGGAGGTGTCACAGAATTCGCAAGTATCTGGTGACTGGTTCATGTCAGATAACTGTCAAGGAATGGACAGTCAAAATCCAGTTCTGCCGATATTTGGCTTTTTCAACACATCGGGAAGCTGGTAGAAGAGTTTGGCTTTCGAAGTATTATGCTGTTTCTAGGTGTTCACGTCAGGAAGTTCTAAAGAGCTAGTATTCAGGATTTCATAATAATAGCCAGATATCTTTGGAGGCTTAGACCGCAATATGATTCAGCATCAACGCAAACCCTAGAGTAGTGTTCGACAAGTGCATCGTATGCTTTTGATAGCAAAGAATTGGGGAGGTTAGAGAATGGCCCAAGTATTGGTGTACATGATTTTGCCAGCTCGGATCTTGACTTGCCCAAGACTTCACCTCAAGAAACCCTACAGTAGACTTACAAAACCTTCAGGCAAGGGTCTTCCCTCCACCCAAGCTATGATCCCTTCAGCAAATAATTCCGGAAACTGCAAGTTCCATCCATGAATAGCCCCTTTGATGACACAAGCAGTACTCTGCTTCCCGTCCTCACGCCCTAGCTTCCGAAACGTTTGGGCCAACTCTTTCGTACCTTCGAGGTTATCACCTTGATCTCCGGCAACAGCCAATATTAGCTTATTTTCCTTCGCAACCTCATCCACATCTTCTTGCCGCCACTTAACAAGCCCTCCGTAAGCGTTATTGACCAGCGTCCAATCATTGTTCGCAGCGATCTCATTCCTTAGTTGGGTGTGGTCTTTGAGACCTGTTTTCCACGCGCTGAAGCTGTAAATGCCGCTGTTCAGAACAAACATGAGCCCGTAGTGCAAAAGATTGGGTCTTTCGGCTGCCCAGACTTGCCATGGGCTGAATGGAGTGGCTCCAGTGATGAAGGCTGATTTGACGAGCTGTGGATGTCGGCGGATTATCTCCATTGTTGTAAAGCCGCCCAGTGAAAGGCCGACAACATGGGCTTGTCCATTATGGGTATGCTTCCGGATGAGATCTGCTACAGCGTCTGCGCCTAAATCTAATGACCATGGTTCTATATCTCTCGACTTGGAGTGCTGTGGAAGATCAGGAACTATCAGGTGGTATTCACTGAGGTAGGGAACGACGTGTTCCCATTCGAGGTGGCACGAAAAGAGACCATGGATCAGGACAATTGTTGATGGGGAGGATTCATTATACGAACGAAAGTAGGGTTTCTGCTGGGAAGTAGATGTTTCTGCCATGATCGCTGGACTTTTCTCTTTATACAATCGTTGCAGCTTGTTTGAAGAATATCTTGTTGAATTTAATTGTCCGCGTAAGACGGGATCCAAATAAGATGCTGGTGCCTGATGGTTAGTGTTGCGCCACAGCGCCCGGGCTCAGGTTTCTCCGTCCACGGGTCAGTGCATGCATCTCCTCCGGAAACGCACAATTTTGCTCTGAAGCTTCGAAGAGCCAAATACACTATCACTGTTACGAACAAAATAACTGAGACTGTGGCTGGTGCTTTGTCTTGCTACAACTCCCATGAGGACTTTTATACTTGAACATACCTTCTACCTTATTATCTCCGAGGAGACCCGGCATTGTATAATACTATTAGCCCGCTATAACATGGTTAATAAGCGAGATAACCAGATAAGCAAGATAATTAAAAATCCCTTAACCTTTAATATTTTTATCTAATTAGATACTTCTTAACCACCTAATATACTATAATCTTTAAATAAAGCTAGAATTATTCTTATACTTTAGGCTCTTTAAAATAACCTAAAATTAAGTCTCTAATATAT
>JAPERM010000549.1:0-11568 GCA_030411635.1 Fusarium sp. MBC 119 | reverse complement strand
GCCGTAAGTTTCAGCTCTCTGGATATATATAGGCATGACAGCTGACAATCGCTATAGGACAAGATCTTCAAGGTCACCGTCAACGACACGGATCCTACTCCTTTCTACTCCTCCCAAGACAAGGAGTGCCCTTCAGGCATGGTTGGTATCATAAATCCTTCGTCCAACAAGACCCTCGACGACTACAAGAAGCGCGCGTCCGAACTCAGCTCGGGTGTCATCCCTGGTAAGAAGGCTTTTGGAGGTGAGCTGGTGGACGCCGACGACGCCGATTCAGACAGCGACGACAGCAGCTCTTCGGGTAAGAGCAAGGATGGCGACAATGGTGCTGGCTCCATCGGTGCTCCTTTCGCCGGTATTGTGGCTGCTATCGGTCTTGCATTTGTCATGGCTTAGCTGATGGCACTGCTGGGGAGTGAAAATGCGATATGATATTCATGATATTGTTTGTAGGAGTTGGGCCTAAGAGCAGCGAGAGTATTTTGGAGGATCATTAATATAATACCCGCGATCCTGTGTATAGACCTTTAATATTAAGCTGATGGTGTTCTTGCTCACTGAACACTCTGGATGTGGTCAGCAATTGGACATGACGATATCATCTTGCGCTCACTCTACGCGATTTGCTTTTTATGAACTAGTTCCTTTCAACCGGCGGCTTTCAAACTCCGGATGTGCCTTATGGAAGCAAAGCTGCTTTCAATCATTTTTGTGTGTACATGATATTGCTATTAGCCTTGAACTATTGCGGTCAGATGACGATATTCGGAGCCCTAGGCTCATGATATCGGTGATATTGCAACCGCTGCTTCCATGCAATTCGTAATGTTGGTTGCTTTGCCGGGATATATCGTCGAGTAGCGATGCCTTCGGAGTTGTGTCGGCATCTTCTCCGATGAACATGGAGGTTATACCGACCGGGCCGGTTGGCAACTCCACTGATATATTTACAGTTACAGCGTCAGAGTTGAGCTAACAAGATAATCCATCAGCCAAAATTCATACAAATGCTGGGTCTGGACTTTTCATGTGAAAATACAGACATCTGCCTGTTAGGACTGGTGGCGATTTTCTGGAATATTCGTGTAGGGTAGCCTGATTTAGATTGTCCCCAGATTGATAAGCAACGGCGGCCGTTAGTGGGCCTCGGCAAGCTACACTGGGTCGCTTAAACTGCGGGCGGGAATATCGGTCGGTTTCGGGACTAGGAACAGCATTACCGGGGACCAATTCTAAACCCGGCCCACCACATCGTCACTTGAATACCGGATTCGCAACGCCCTCCACGAGTTACTTTCTTCATGTTCCAGCCATCCTCTTGTATATCGCGCTACCAAACGAACTCAAGCGACCTCGAATCAATTACTGCGACATATAGACGAACAAAATGCGCGGCGCACTGAGGTGCAGTGCCGCTATCCGCCATCCCCAGGCCTCTAGGCCGTTGGCGAACGGCGGCAGATATGCGAGGGCCCTTCGGACGAGCGCAGCGCCACAGGCTTTGAGATCCGGTTCATATTATCACCGCAAAACACGACCGGAACTTGCGATTCAGGGCGCCAACCTATCGACATCATGTCCCAACCGTTCCCGATCAATGGCGACAGTAGTCGACACCGAGCCTGTCCACGACGGAGGTCCAATTCCAGAATATGACAGAAGAGTGGAAGTGGGGAGGTTGCGAAATGACGAGCATCAAAGAGGTGAGGATAGCAAGATCGGGTCACAATATGTGAATAAGTACTTACAGTGTGCAAGGCATAATTCAGAACTTCCAGAATCTCCACGATGAATTGAAAAAATACGATGCCCCGCCTGTCGAGCATCCTAGCATCGAATCTCTTAAGCCTGGCAAGAAATCCATATTCTCGTCGCTTTTTGGTGGAGGCAGCAAAAAGTCTGCTATTGGCGATATTCCTAGCAACCTCCCACGAGGCCTGTATCTATACGGCGATGTTGGCTGCGGCAAGACCATGTTGATGGATCTACTTTACGATACCCTGCCTCCATCTGTCAAGTCGAAAAGTCGCATCCACTTCAATAACTTCATGCAGGATGTACACAAGAGGCTTCACAAGTTCAAGATGGAGCACGGTACCGATATCGATGGTGTGCCATACATTGCGGCCGACATTGCTCAGCAGGGAAATGTGCTTTGCTTCGACGAGTTTCAGTGTACAGATGTAGCAGATGCTATGATTCTGCGAAGGTAGGTGCCCTTCTTCTACGATGTATTTGTGCGATACTGACAGCTTTCAGATTGCTTGAGTCTCTCATGGCAAATGGAGTGGTGCTAGTAACAACCTCGAACAGACATCCTGATGAGCTGTACAAAAATGGCGTCCAGCGAGAGTCATTTATTCCCGCCATAGACCTACTTAAAAACCGCCTACATGTCATCAACCTTAACTCTCCAACAGATTACCGAAAAATCCCACGACCACCCTCCGACGTCTACCACACATCACTTGACAGTCACGCCCAGGCACACGCAGAGAAATGGTTTCGCTTTCTTGGTGACCCTGAGCAGCCTGAGCCTCGACCCGAGACACAGAAGGTCTGGGGTCGTGAAATTTATGTCCCTCGAGTTAGCGGACGAGCAGCATGGTTCACATTTGACGAGCTGATCCGCCAGCCAAAGTCGGCCGCCGATTTCATCGAGCTGGTCCGCGCTTACGAGGCATTTATTGTGACCGATATTCCTGGAATGACCCATCAGCAGCGAGATCTGGCGCGTCGTTTCATCACATTCATCGACGTCGTGTATGAGGGTAACGCCAAGCTTGTTCTGACTACGGAAAAACCCCTTTCGGAGCTCTTCGTATCCCGCGATGAGATCGCCGAAAGTCTCTTGAACCAGGGTGTGAAGCACGAGCACGCTGAGGCGGCTGCCCATCATGACCTGGTGGCCAACGTCGACAAGCTCAAGGACTCAAACCTCTTTGCCGGTTCGGAGGAAGCGTTTGCGTTTGCCCGAGCGCTCAGTCGACTCCGTCACATGGAGAGCAAAGAGTGGGTGGAAAGGGGAATGGGACTTGAGTCTCAGGGTGGTAAGCTGGATAAGGATAACTGGAATAAGGCGAGAAGTCGACAAATGGAGGATTCCATGTGAGGAGCAAGAGGAGAGCTTGGTTTGTGAAAGTGATGCATTATACCCGGAGCATTGACTCGGCATAGCGAGCGTTTGCCTGGCTTTGTATTGATTACTACGAAATGGCGCCTGTTGAATAGCTTTCAGTTTGGATATACACAACTGTTATTTAGCATCTAGATATATACAGGTATATGATGATCCTTAAATTATACCTAAGTGGGATTTATGCTAGCTCAGTGGCAGCCGTTCCTGCATCATATCAGAATCTCAAAAACGATAAACCAACGACATAAACCGGCTACACTGTAATTTTAACCCCCACCGCGGGTTTTCTCTTTGCCAATGAACACCAAACATGTTTTCGTGCTCATAAGCGGTGCGTTTAACGTCACGGCCCGTAGTCCCCTGGGGGGGGTTAAAATTGCAGTGTAGATGATTGAGATGTTGTGCCGCATTTGAACTGCGACAAAGGACTCAACTACGAAGTTGGTTTTGGATGTATGATTTTTGAATAGATTGCGATGACACTTGGACACCAACTTCGTCTGAATCGTACGAGCAGTCACATCGGGCTGCTCATGAGACTGGAGGCATTATGTCTTATTACCCAGATCTCAAACCCGCCAGTATTCTTGATAGGTTATTATCACCGAAGCCTCGAATACCAATAGATTGTTTCGCCCTTTGGATCCAGCTAGTCAAAGTGTTTAAGGGCTTTTAGCGAAACTGCTCTAAAAGCCAGATTTACATATGAACCTAGAAGGAATGCAGTTTTAATGGCATATTAGGGAAATAACCCCTCGTGATGTCAGAACTGCCCTTAAAAGACAAAGCTAGAATTCTGGCTGTAGTAATGAGACAGTCGAAAGTGAGTCAGTAGCAGGAATGCCGTGTCTGAGATCGTGGTGATCACAATCCCTGGAATCAACTGCCTTTGACCAGCCACTCTTCTAACCAAGACACGGCGTGGAAACGACGGAAACAACGGAAACAACACGGGTTCTCTTCGTCCCGAAATCCCCAGAGGCAACCGGCACTATCATTAGCAGGTGATGAATCCACCAAGGATCTCGAAACAGAGCCGAAATGAGATCATGGCATTCTACTACCCAACCCTTATCTACGAGTCTGTTCAAATCAGAGCCAATGGAACAAGGCCAAAGAGTCCTAGCGCAGGCTCTCTGAGAAAGCCTTGCATAGTCAGATGTTGAAACGCCGGCTTTTGGAGCTGAAGCCGGGGAGCAAGGCCTCGAGTGAATAAACAACAAGACATATCCATGACAATGATGGTCCCGAAATTGTTTATGTTGTTTGGCCATCGACCAACAGAACGGGACTGCGGCTGAGTATGAAACAGTGACGTTGGTCAGATACAACGTTGAGTAATTAATATCCTTGTGTTGGAGATTTATTAACTTTGAGAAGCGGATTGTTAGTGTGTATACATGGTTGTTATCACACGATTTTCCATAGAGGTCTGTGAATTGTTCCGACCCACTCTTGATAGATATGAACGGGATGCATAGTCCACAGCTTTCGCTAATCACTACGCGAATCAATCTGTTTCGAAGCGAAAGAAGCTACATGCATGCACGAAATACTCATCTCGGTACCTTATGGACAATCGAGTGGACACGCAGATGCACAGACTCGTCTCCAGCCCAGCTGTTGTTTCAACTCATTATGTCAATGCACCAGCTAGCGGTTAAAGTGGCGCAAACAAAAGAAGCAGTTTGTTTCTTTTAATCTCTTTGATATGGGCAATTCCCGAAGGCTTGTTAACAAGATGATGGGCCTGGGTTCTGGGCTCATTCATATTAAAGAATGAGGTATTTGAATGGGTCGGTAAAGTACAGACCAACACTGAACTTCTAGAACCACATGTTTAACAATGAAACACTCACTCACTGCAAGGTGGTTTATCCAAGAGTTGATTCAATGTTTGTGCGCATCACCGACATTTGTCAAGGGACATAGCCCCGTCCATCCGCATATGCACCCAAATATGTTTTCTAGTGGCCTTTCAAAGATATACGTGTCGATTAGGTAGGATACCTAATTAAAGAAACCGGGCTTGTCGAAAAGGTCACCGAACAGACAATCATCGACCATGTCAGGATGCATGAAGACGCTAACACTCTTGGGCTAGCCAGTTGACATTCGATGTCGAATTCATGGAAAAGGAGGGCGATGAGTGTGTGGGATAATTTAATGAAATCGGACTATTCGGCAGGGTCTAACTCGAGAGACGTTGGAGTTTTGAAGCTACCAAAAGCCACGCAGCCAGGGGTTACCCTTAGGCCAGCGGGGCAGCAGCCATCACGGATTGGCCGGCGCCTCAGCGGTACCTGGCTAAACAGATTTGGCGGGGCAGTGTCAGCCAATCACCATAGGCTGGTCCCTGGCATCTGGCGTCAGTGGCCCAAGCCACCCCTGACTTTAATCCCCCGTCAACGCGCTTACCCCTGGCCACTTATACTGGAACCTCATCACAAGCTGCTGTGCTTGGACAAGGATCGAGTCGGAGCATTTTTTTCTCTTTCTTTCTGGCCTGCAAATCACTCGATTCTTGGCCCGGGGTGACTCTGCTGATCATCATCTAATGCCCAGCACCCTATGGATGAAAAGAGTGGGAATCAACGCCTGGCTCATTTCTTGGTGGAGCTGCCATATTTACCATCTCTCTCTACAATTTGCTCACTATGATACGAGCGACACTATTGTATGCGAGGTGGTTGCACAAGTGGCAGTTCAAATTTGGAATACGGCAAGGTGCCTCATCTAATGTACTGCGATGCAATGCAATGCATCTTATTCTGTTTACCTTCATGTTGAACAAGCACAACCAGTTGTATTGTATCGTAGTAGTACTCATTGTAACAAGGAGCGAGGTCAATGTGGACTTGTACTACGCGGTACTTTCAGGCTGGTCCAACATGAAACACCAACGTGATATGCCTGTCTGTACGCCAAACAACGAGCAGAGAATACCTAAAGGTACATGGCCAATGCCCTACCACTGCCAGGTTCAGCTCTGGATTCCTGTTAGCTTTTGGCTCGCTTCGCCCTATCAAACGTTAGCAGGTCCTGTAACTGAATGAAAAGTCCGGGGACCTTGCTCGGCAACCTTGCCAGCCCAGGTACCTGCCTTGCTAGCCTGATTCAACACCCGCTCATTCCCCTTCTCTTCTCCTCTCTCACCACTACCCTCATCTCTCGCCTTTTCTCCCCTCCACCGTCCTTTTCACGCTCTTTGAATCCCTCGCTTTGTTTTCAGAACTGTTTCTTTATACGGTTGCTTCGCTTTTTTGCTGTAGCACCTGTCTAGTTCAGTTCGTCCATTCGTTTCCTAACACCCCAGCCTTGGCGCGTTTTTGCAAAACTGCTGCCGTGTGCTGTTTGTCACCAAAGCGATAACTACATCTTTATCGCTTGCTTTTCACACATTACACTCGTTTGGCAGCTGGTCCAACATCGCTTTTAAAACTTGCGCCTTCACATGACCTTCATTACCGATACACTTTACGTCGTTCTCATCTGAGACACCGTTACCGCCGCCCGAACAAAGACACCTCGATCCCCTAACGAATACATTGTTTGTTCCCGCCCTCCATTGCAACGCCCTTCATTCCAGTCGACTCAGCAACCAGCCCCGCGACTTTGGCTCAGCTCAAGGACGATATATCGCAGCAAGAAGACAAAGACACGCTCGTCGATCACATCGATTTCTCTCCCGCTGAATTTAGTTTCACCTTAACTTGCATCTCGAAACTCCAACCAAGATGCATCTCCGGCACCTGCACGTGCATCGCAGGGCTGATGGTTTATTCGGGTTTGGCAACATCGCTCATGAAATCGACGCCTCCGCCGACGCCACCAAGCGCCATGTCGAGAAGAAGGAACCACGTGAGTTTTTACTATCCATCTCATGTTACTGGATATCATCTCAGACATGCGATTTTCTATTGACTCAGCCATTAAATGAAATGGGATTGCTAATGCTTTATAGTTGAAAAAAGAGTCGTCATTAAGACTCTGGAGGCGACCTTTGAAGGAGCAATTGGTGGCTTCAGAACAGTAGGCCACGAGCCTAAGGCAACAGGCTCATCAAAGGACGACGACGAAGAGGAAGAGGACGACGACAAGAAGGAGGAACAGAAAAAGAAGGCGGAAGAAAAGAAGAAACAAGAAGAAGAGGAAGCCAAGAAAAAGGCCGCACAAGAAAAGGCTAAGCACGAAGCTGAAGAGGAAGCCAAGGAAGAGCAAGAGGAAGAAGCTGCCAAGAAAAAGGCTGCGCAAGAAAAAGCCGAGGAGGAAGAGGCGTCTAAGAAGGCCGCCGAGGCAGCAAAGTCTCGCAGCAAGAGCAATGATAACGATGCTACCAGCACAGTGGAGGACACAAAGGAGAGCTCGACAGCCAAACCTACGAGAACTCGCGCTCGAATCACCACCAGCGACGACCCCACTTCAGTTCCCTCCGTCATCAGCGGTCCTGCCGAAAGTCAGTCTATCGAGTCGGTCTTGGCCAAGGCCACTGGCGCAGCATCTGCTTCGACAACTATCGACGAAGTTGCCGACATGTCTGGAGCCTCAAGTCTCCCCAGTTCCAGCTCGGTCTCGGAAGCCAGCACTGGTGGCACCACCGCGGGTACCAAGGCTGGAATCGCGTTTGGTGTTTTGGGTGGACTCCTCGCCATGGGACTTCTCGTCTACTTTGTCTTCAACAAGCGCAGAAAGCAGGCTGAGATGGAAAAGCTCGAGAATGACGATGAGAAGCTTCACGGTCCAATGGCAGGTGCAGGCGCAAGTGCAGGTATCGGTGGTGCTCCTATGGTTGCTGCTGCTGCTGTGCGTCGTTCTATGACTCCTGAAGCTGTTGAGACTTCCTCCATCCGCACTGATGCAAAGGCTCCTCGTGTCAGCCTCCGACCTGTTACTCAATTCCTTCCTAACTGGAACGGCCTCGATAAGGAGAAGCGCACCAGCAAGGGCGCTGCTCTGACTCTTGCTGTTCCCGCTGCCGCTTCCCCTTCGACTTCCAGCGGCCCCTTGTCTCCTCGAACTCCCGGAGGTAGTGCGTGGGAGCGTCCGTCCACGGCTCAAAGCACTGAACCGGGCAATCCCTTCGGCAACCAGGCCGAGCGTGTTCCTTCGCCAGTCCAGGAAGAGTCTGTTCGCAATGCTTCTCCCAGTCCTATGTCCGAAAAGTCGACCATCGCCGTTGCCGCCGCAGCCGCCTTCCCTGCTGCCACTGCGCCTGTTTCTCCCCAGTCTCCTTCTTCTCCTAACGACCCTCTCACTGCCAATGGACCAGCTGTTGCTGCTGGAGCGGCTGCCGCGGGGGCTGGAGCTGCCGTACTCGCTCGTAAGACGTCGATGCGCAAGGATGGCCCCAGGGAACTTGATTTGACACTTCCTAACCCTCCCATGGCAACTGTTCCTGCTAGTCCTGCCGGTACTGAATTCAGCAACTCGTCCGCTCCAGTCGGCGGTCCTGACAGCCCCTCAGGCGGTGCGGCTGCTATTGCAGCTGCTGGAGGACCTATCAACTCGGCTGTTCACCGTGTGCAGCTTGACTTCAAGCCTACTATGGATGACGAGCTGGAGCTGAGAGCCGGCGACCTTGTACGAATGCTTCATGAGTACGACGATGGCTGGGTAAGTTTTCCATGCTTCATGCTCTTGATCCGAATTCATTCTGACCATGCTTTAGGCCCTCTGTATCCGACTTGACCGCTCTCGACAGGGTGTTGTGCCCCGAACCTGCCTATCGACCCGTCCTGTTAAGCCCCGTCCCGCCCAAGGGGGTCCTCGCCCAGGCCCTCCCGTCAAGACTGGCGGACCCCCTCGAGGACCTGGACCCAACTATCCCCCAGGCCAACGACCTATGACTCCTCAAGGTCACTTTGGCCCAGGTCGCCCTGAATCGCCCGCTGGTCACCCCATGACCCCTAACGGCACCCGTCCTCAATCACCCATGGGACCTCCGATGGGACCTCCTGGTCGCCCTGCAGCAGGACGCCCCATGAGTCCTGGACCCCGTACTCAGTCACCAGGGCCTTTCCAAGGCCCTCCTAACGGCCGTTCCATGAGCCCTGGTCCTCGATCACAGTCTCCTGGCCCTCGTAACGGACCCCCTGCTGGCCGTCCCATGAGCCCCGGTCCTCGTTCGCAATCACCTGGTCCCGCTGGTGGTCGTTCGCAAAGCCCTAACGGAATGAACCGAAGGAACAGCCCTCCTGGACCTAGTCCCATGAACCCTTCTCAAGGTCCTCGTCCGGGACCAGCCCCCTCCTCCGGGTCTCTTAACAGGAAGCCCGTACCCGGCCAGGCGTATTGAGGAGCCAACGGCCTTTGATGGCTCTGGATGAAACAGGAATAAAAGGACCGGCGTTTTGCGATACCATGAAGAGGATTCGAGCATTATGGTCTGCTTAGGACTCTTTACACTTTAGTGGATGATTTCACACAACTTTCAAAACTTCTTGTCGCTCACTTAACCAACTTTTTTTTTTCTTTACGTGGCCAATTTTGAGCTATTTTTTCCCTACTACCCGTTCATATAAACTTCACATATCTCAGGCGGTCGTTTACCCGCCATTGTATCATGGCATGTCATTCTGGACTCACGGGGCGACCTGGCGAGTGAGATCCTCCGCCTGTTTGTTTAGAGGGGGACACGCACATAGGGTTACGTCGTCTTGTTACGAGATCGTCTCCTCATCCTTTGAGAGGAGTTGCGCGAGTCGCTAATGTGTATCTACGTTGCGTTTTTATTTTCGAATTTCATTTCTTCCTGCGGCTGGTTCCAGGTCGTTGGATGGAGATGAGAAGGAGAGCTTGCTGGGTGGCATGTTGCCCTCAGAAGCTAGGATTTGAAGACTTGAGATGAAAGATAGGAAATGAAGCTATTTCTCGATGACCTAAACTTGATGTTCCTTTTGTGACTTATCGCGCGGCCCAGGAAAACCACGACACTGTACGATAGAGCTATTATTTGGTATGCAAAAGAGTGGTCTTGAACAATTCAGAATAAACAAGATACGAGTGTTGTGCAATGTTAGGCCAGTTTTATATAATTGGTATAAGATCATAAGCTAGACACCTAGATCTAGACCGAGTTTCACAAAACTTCATCATCTTCATACCCATCAAAACCTAGTTATAATATTGTGATCACAAAAGGTCATGTCAATATCAGTTATAACCAAAATTCTATCAAATCAAGACTTTTACTACTGTCCTGTCATGCCGCATAAAAGAACAGAAAGCCAATATTTCAAGGAACAGTACCAATCATCTGAAGTAGTCCAGTCCTCTTCAGATTCCAAACACTCAGGTATTCCCAACGCCACGCTTCCATTACTCTCATTGCCTTTGTCTGTCTGTCGTAGGTTAGTTTCCCGCGTCTACTCCTTTTTATCTATAGCCGCATGGCCATCCTTTCGATCAACGCCGCAGGAAAGTCACCCCCTCTGCGCAGCAGATCTGCGAGCTCTGGAGAGTCCCGGATGTGCTCGATGAAGCAGGCGAAATACTTCACAATAACCTCACGCGCGTCGTCCCTCTCCATGGTGTTTGCAAATATTTCTTGGGCGAGGGTGACGATATCGGGGATACGCTGGCGGAAAAGAATGAAGTCTTGCAGTAGGCGATGGAGGCGACATAGAGAAAGTATACGCAGATTTTCAACGCCGTATTTGTCTGCGAGGACGTAGAGACGGGCATGACTGAGGAAGACAGGCAAATAAGACATGTTGCCGTTGGAGTTATTTTCCCATCTGAGGACGGATGGAAGCGCGTTTGAAACAAGGGGCGAGCTATATGGGCAACGGACAAAGTCTTGCATAGCATCGTACTTTTTGGACACGGGCCTATTAATGCTTGTGATAGGGCCTTGGTTGCCGCGTTTACGCTTGTAGTCGTGGCTTGCCTCTAGATTTGTAGCATTCTGGTCGCACAGGCTCTGTCGATACCTTTGCCACTCGTCCATGTACTGAAAGACAGATAATGGTAGTGTCCACCTACGGTACACGAAACCGGAATCGTCTCTCTGGATGAAGGCATAGCTAGGTCCTTGATACCCGTCGGCTCGGATTCCGTCAAAGTTTGGTCTGTTATCAAGAGTGGATGAGGCTTCGGATGAATCTTCGGAAGATGAGTCATCGTCGACTTCATCTTCATCTTCATCTTCATCAGAGCCAGCAAGATCCTGCAATTCATCTGATCCGGAGCTACCATCATTGGAGCCTTCTGAATCCTCACTAGACGACATGTCATCGTCATCTTCCTCCGCGTGGCCAGTCAAGTCGATGGCCTCCTGCTCTTCCTGAACCTCTGAGTTTGGGGTGGGAACACGGACAGCGTTAGCGATAGCGATAGCCGTCTCGGATAACTCAGGCTCTGCCCCGGTGTAGTCACCAGAGTAGGCAAATTTGGCAAAGCGCACAAAGGTGTCGACGTCCAAATCTGGC
>JAPERM010000537.1:0-92877 GCA_030411635.1 Fusarium sp. MBC 119 | reverse complement strand
TTTAAAACTAGTATTGGGGTTCTGAAATAGCATAGCTAAGACAATAAATTATTATATTTTTCCTACCTATTTCATTAATTTATTTATTTATCTAACTTACTTATTTCTTAACTATAGTATATAATTAATTTAAGGGTTATATTAAAATAGATTTTAAAATAGCTTTTTACCTTTGGATTAAGTTTATATAATTTTAAGGAAAATTCTTATAAATCCAAGATAAGAATAAGAAATATTATTATTTACTTCTATTTAGATTGCATAATTATAGTGTGAACATAAACTACAAAAGTGTAGCTTATCAATTCTTTCGTCCCTTAATATTTGAGGCTAATTAACTTGAGATCAGAGTATTAAGCGGGCTTAGCGCTAGAGTGATATACGACTAATCAGGAAGCTACTCAGCCGTTCCACTACCGGGTTATACCACATCAGGGCGGCTCGGGGATCGACAGATTCTAATTAAGCCGAGAACCTCCCTGGTCAACCAGGGGGCGGACAGGACTGAAGGGAGACTCGGTTAATGTGCCGCCCCCAGACAGGCTGAATAAAGTCAGCTTTACAAAGCATTAGAACGACAAGTTTCTGTCACATCCTATCAGGATCCTATGTTTCAGTTCTCTTGAGACCTTTTGGGATCTTTATTTCGCAAATCCTGGGATAACAGGAGCTGCTAATACGCCCGCAGACAAATCATCCTTGATTTAGAATGGGTGTTGTAGTACTAGAGTGATAAACCTCTGCGTGCGTGGCTGGTCATAAGATGTCGCAATCTCTTAGTATGTTTATTACTCTCGTGCATCGCCGTCTCGCATTTTGCCTCTTAAATGTTCTTGGCTTGTCCTGCTTTCGCGCTGTTTGAACCCTGCAGCATTTGTTGATAACCAATCGATCGCTTTGACTTCGATAAAGACGCGATGTTGTTTCCTCGAGAGCACGAGACGCCTTTTAACAAGGCACCGCTGATAAGAGCTATAGCGGCACTGCTCATGGTTATAATAATCCTGTCAGCCACCACTCGCCTAGTAACAAGGCTGGCTACCATCCGGACTCTGAAGATAGATGATATTCTCGTCGCTGCCTCGACGGTTGGTTGTATCCTTTCCCATGCGCCTCCTAGCATGACAGAGAAGGCGCTGTGTGCTGATCTTCACTAGACTATAGCCATTGCGCAGTCGATCGCTGTCATCGTGCAAGGTGCCAACGGCATGGGCAAGCTGCTGCTCCATTCTACCAAGAGCCAAGTGTCGTCTATACTGAAGGTACGTGCAAGATTCGATTTGCAAAGATCCACAAGGATGAAATAGCTGATTTGAAATGTTTAGGCGCAATATACATCTGATGTCTTCTTCATTTTAGTTTTGGCCTTGGCTAAGATCTCCGCCACCAGGACTATCAGGGGCATGGCGCCCCAGGAGCGTAGAAGAATGCTCTTAGCTACCGAGGGACTCATCGGCGCCTGGGCAGTATCGTCAATCCTTGCGTCTTTCTTCCAGTGTTCGCTTCCTGAACCATGGGATTACATTAATGGACAATGCTTTAATCGCGTATGCTACTGATCATCATTTTCTTACTTTACTCGTATCTAACCGTTGTCATAGCTTGCATTCTGGATCTTTGTCGACGTCATGAACATCATCACTGATCTCGCTATAATGCTTATTCTCGTCTAGCTATTTATTCGTTTGAAGACCTCGACCGGCAAGAAGACGTTGGTGATTGGCGTTTTTAGCAGTCGCATTTTATACGTATGGAAAGTAGCATCGAAATATCATATGCTAACCAATACGAAATAGTATCATTCCGCCGATCATTTGTCATATGTACTTCTATAGACGCGCGATCGAATTGGACAACCCCTTGTTCGACATGTGGAAGCCGACAGTTATCGAGCAGATCATCCAGTGCATGAGCGTCATGGCAACTTGCATTCCATACCTGAAGCCTTTCCTCGACAGCCTCGAATCCGGCCAGATGATCGCGGGCGACCTGCGAGGAGCCAGTAGTAAGGGTACCAACAGTAGAAGCAGAAGCGGCGGCTATGCATCCGGCCACACAAGTCGACCTAAAACGCCCAAAAACACATCAAGCAGGGGAATCAGGTCAGTTACGACCATAGCTACCAACGCCTCCCATCGAGGGCAGAATTACGAGATGATAGACATGGAAAAGAGCAGCAGCCGGAAGAACAAGGCGACCCTCAAAGCCGCGTCCAACCCGAGTGGTTCGTGGGATGGACAGAGCCACACGAGTCAAACGGTGCTTGTCGAGCAGACGTGGCAGGTCGACGAGTATTGGAACCATAGCATCCCATCAGATGCATAAATCAAATTGCCCTACTTTACTGTAGAACTCCTAGGACGAAAGAGAGGCCAGACAGACGAATGAACCCTAGAACAGAGGACGGAGCAAATTGACTGTGTCGAGCCTATTGCCTACCTGTTTGTGGCACATGAATCGAGTCGTCGGCTAGAGATTGTGAAGCACACCTCGAAGTTTGACCAACGGCATTATTGGTAAGACCAATGTAAGGGATAGCCAAGACAATACGCCACTGTCTTGGCAACGAAGGGATGGGAAAGCTAACTCAGCTGCCAAAGTCGGTACTCGGGACGGGATAATGAATTAGCTTCGCGCCAACATCGCGGCTGCGTGGATCCCTCACTAAAACTCTATTCTCTCTTAGTCGTACTGTACGATTCGCCAGACGGTCCACGCACAGGCCGCCAGGGCTTCCGTGCATGGCACATCTTTAGCGTAAATCCTCCCTGTCAAGCCACTGTCCCAGCTGACCGGTGTCTCAAACGGATAGTAATTGATTCCCAAGATTCATTATCCACTAATTGCCGAAGGTGTGCTGGCAATTTGCCTATACAGACGTCGTACGCCTTCTTCGCTATTGCATCATTGAGATTGGCACTGCCAAGCTCTACTAAAGGGGGCGGGCGTCCTGCACCCCCCAAGGCAGATAAGGACAGGGTCGAATTGACCATTGACCAGAGTAGGTGACGCAGTAGCTAGCCGTTAGCCTCGCTAATGAACACGATTATGGCCGCATCTGGTAGGAGCTGGAAGGATCTTGTTGGTTGTTTCAAACTGACACGACCAAAAGCCTCCGGGATGTTGCATTTCTATGTCAGGGACTCGTACTGTTTGTTGACCCAATTAATTTTTACCTAGTTAATTCAGGTCTGGGTCCCCAACTTGCGTTGCCACCAACCTTAGAGTATTTAACAGATGACCTTCGTGCAGGTGGTCTAGGAGATATTCCCTCACCTACATAATCACGCACATTCAAGGGCCAATCCCAAAAGTAGAGGTTACTGCTTGTGTAGTCTATCTATCTTGTCGCCCTTTTTTATCCTTTTATCCTTTTCTCCTTATTTGCATTGTCCACCCCTCCATCTACTCGATATAGCCAATTGTCGTCTTTCATCAGTCAAGATGGTTTCTAGACACGACGATTAGGAATTCAGCGATGGAAGTCCGGGAAAATCCCCAGAGATCAAGGTATCCGAGATTGCTACTAAGGACTATGATCGCGATTAATTGGCCAGGCTGGGCAAAAAGTCCGTCCTCAAGGTGTGTTACGTCCCATACCCAGCGACGCCCTCACCACCGATCTAAATATGAATCTTTACAGCGTAACTTTAGCTTCCTGACTATTCTGGGCTTTAGTTGTGCCATTCTCGTAACATGGGAGGGCACGCTTATGAATTTCGCCCCAGGTTTAGCCAACGGCGGCCCTAGAGGTCTCATCTATGGTTTTATCTTCGTCTGGATCGGTAATATCAGCGTCTTCTCCACCCTCTGCGAGCTTGTATCTATCGCGCCTACGTCCGGTGGATAATACCATTGGGTCGCTATGCTAGCTCCTCGCTTATGTTCTAAGTTCCTCAGCTATGTCACAGGTTGGTTAACTTTGGCTGGATGGCAAGGCACATCTGCAGCTGCTGCTTTCCTCATAGGCACTATGATTCAAGGTCTTATAACCTTCATGGTACCATCTTATGATGCAAAGACGTGGCAAGGAACTCTAATGATGTGGATGTGCGTATTAATCGCTGTCATTATCAATACCGTTATTAGCTCTATGCTTCCCAAGCTTGAGGGGATGATTTTGATTCTGTATGTTATTGGCTTCTTTGCTGTCTTAATCACTCTTGTTACCTTTGGTGCTCACGGCGATGTATTTGATGTCTTTTTGCAATTCCGCAATGAAGGTATGTGGCCTACGTAAGGTCTGTTGTGGTTTGTTGGTCTTCTCGGCTGTGTTTTCTCCTTCGTTGGTAAGCTCGAACCGTGATTAGTCTCCCTTGCCCTGGAAGAGAGCTAGCGTGAAATTTTCAGGTGTCGACTCTTCGTTTCATATGTGTGAGGAAGTCTAGAATCCCTCGCTGGCTGTCCCTCGCTCCATTATGACTAGTGTCTGTATCAATGGCGCCATGGGTCTTGCCATGATTATTGCTATGCTTTATGGCGCTACTAATATCGATGAGGCTATTAATTCCTTAATTGGCTACCCTTATATAGAGATATTCTTCTAAGCTATTGGCTCTAGGACTGGGACTTGTGTTATGGTCTCTCTGATCATCGTTATGACCTTATCTGCTATTGTTGGTGTTATTGCGGCTACTTCCCGGATGTTCTGGGCTTTCGCCCGAGACCGTGGCCTATTATTCTGGGGTACTCTATCCAAGGTAGGTCCTCAACAGCATCAATCTGGCCGTATATTTACTAACCCCGTAATACAGGTTGATCCCTGGACTCAGGTCCCCATCTGGGCCATCACCATCACCAGTATCATCTCTTGTCTAATTCATCTCATCAATATCGGCTCTTCTGTCGTCTATAACGCTATTATCTCCGTTGCTGTCTCTGGTCTGTATTTGTCTTACCTGATCTCCGCCTCCCTCCTCCTCTATCGTCGCTGTGGTAAGGGCTTTAAGATGCCCGATCCTATAGTTCTCCCTGCCCTGGCTGATACCTATGCTGGACAAGGTGTATCTCTCGACTGGGGCCTTTGGCACATCCCTGGTGTTCTCGGTATTATTAATAATACTTTTGCCTGCCTCTTCATGGTGATTATCTGGTTCTTTAGCTTCTGGCCTCCGTAGACTCTAGTTGAGGCCGAGTCTATGAATTATGCTTCTCTTATGACTGGTGGAGTGTTTCTCTTTAGCGTGGTCTACTATATGCTGTGGGCGAAGAAGGTATATAAGGGACCTCAGATGGAAGTCTAAAGTACTTGATATTAGTGCATAGTAGAGTTCTATAAAGTATAGTATCCTAGCGCGTTGGTGAAAAGTTTTGCAACTTAGTAAAGCGCAGCCACTAACTCTAATAAATCTATTGCATTCCATATTGAGCATAATCTGGAAAACCGTCAAGCCGTAGTACCGGGATACGAAGGTGGCTGTCGTATCTCAACTGCGCTTAAACAGTCTCAGGGTTTCCCGCTAAACATATACAGTAAAAACCACCAATAATTGATATACGAACAAGACGATGTGGGTATGAATACGAGGCTAATTCTGAACTCGTCGACATTGTTAGGCATAGTATCTTGAGGTCGGGTTCTTTGAATCTCGATTCACGACGTCAGTCGTATTGCTAGCTTGGAAAATACGAGACTTCATCGTATAGCAGTAGCAATGGGAATTTACTACGCAAATCAGGCGTACAACAAGGGTATAAATAACACATTGAATCGCCCGAAACCTTTTCCGTCATCAACTCAGGATATCAAGCAATTCCCCAACCTATCAACACCTTTAGTAAGACAACACCAGCAGAACTATTTATCTCAACAGAATCTCGATCTAACACCACCGTAGCACACTACTTTAATAACAAAAATGAAGTTCTCTCTCGCCTTTATCGCTGCCGTCCTCTCGGCCTCAAACGCCGCGGCTGATCCCGCTGCAGACACCCAAGTAGCCTCCATGATGGCGGCCACTCCCCAGTGGACTATCAAGGCTCTCAAGCGCGTCTGCGATAAGCCCAATACGACTTGCACTTGGACCTTCGGTATCGACGCTCACAAGGGTGCTATTACCAACTGCAAGTACGTTGTCAAGGGCGCCAAGGCTTCGACGAAGAACGGTGGCCCATCCAAGTGCGGTGATTACACCATCACTTCTGGCTGGAGCGGTCAGTTCGGCCCCGGCCAGGGATTCACTGTTCTTTCTGTTGTCAATAAGAACAGACAAATTGTCTACCCTGGTTATACCGATAAGCAGGTCTCTTCCGGCAAGGTTGTGAAGCCTGACCAGTCCTACGCTCCCCAGTCGCTTCCCAAATAAGCAACGCAGTATCTGGAAACAGTTTAGTGGTCTAGACGGACGATACGATGTCTACCGCAACTTGGGACTTTTGAGTAATGGAAATCCACCGTGGATCAGATTCTCTATTCACGCTCATATCTCTTGTTCTTGATTTTTCTTTCGCTTGGTTTGGGAAAGTTTTGTGATGTAATTACTTAGACCTTATATAGAGACTATAGATTGCTTATTACATGGCTTCCTATGGCAATGTGTCGGCAACTGTCGACATGATTGAAGGCGACGATCTAGCATTATTGCAGTCTCGCATGTAGAATATGGGCTAGTTGAGGCCAAGTGACTTCTTGGACCGACCAAGCCGTTCTTTTTCCGTGACGATTATATCGTCTTACGAAGGGAATAAGTGCAGAACGGCCTTCCAACTCTCGATTCTCTTTGTTCCGCACCCGGAAAGAAAGCTCCAGAACTCCTTGATGACAGCCACACAGTCTATCTGTGACAGGCAGTTGCAGTCACGCTTTGAGGCTTCGTCATAGCCCCTGGCGGCATGGCTTTTGACAAGGTACCTGAGTGGTAAGTGATCGCAGCTACGGAGCAGTCTTTGCTCAATGGAACACTTCTCCAAAATAGCATGGAGGCTGTCGGCCGATCGGCAGCAGTGGACGATTCGCGACCGTGCCCCTTACGAGCTAGCATTTAGAGTTTCAACTCCCGGTGTAGTGTGGCTATCTGGCACTTAAGGGACGAATCAAATTTGATATACGTAATATGTGACTATCTGTGGGTGAGTTTTCAGCCACCGATACTTAGGCGCGCCAATGAAACGAAATATCGGAACGAAACAAATCAGGGGCCTCCTGCCAGGCATAAACTTTAGATGACATAGAGCTTCGCGAAACTATCGAATCATTAATTGAGTTCTTCTAGGTCAGCCATTAGAGCCAAATTCCACAGTGATGGAAGTATCAGTATGTCATTTCATCGAAGCTTTCATTCACATACCTCATAGCCATACCCAGTTCCTCATGCCCTATATCCATCGCTTATGTCGCCGCCTGTCTTCCAAAGTCCCTCTAATGGAATGATCTAGTTACGTATATCCGGCCTTTGCTCGGACAAGATTTTGTCCGGACATATCCAACCGATCACGGCGTTAGTTCTTACTCCGCAAGCAGGAGATGAACCCTTGACTCAACAATAGGGCAAGACAGTGGGCTCCAATGAGGCCGCCACCACCACTAAGAAAAACCTTTGTTGTGATTAGGCTTCGAACCGCTCAATGAGATAGTTGTAGTTCATTGTCGGTTGTTGTGAAGGTTATCAGCAGATGATGCTGGGGATGGTACTAAGCTTTATACTCCAAGATTTGTCTAGAAACTTGATAGGCAAATCGGAACTTGGCTATTATGTCCGGATTTGGTTCCTACGCCTCTTGTAATTTACTGGAGATATAAAATGCCAGCTAGTCTCTAAATGTAGATCAGCGCAGTGGGCATCTGGGCCGCGATCTTTTTATCCGATGTGTGAGAGTAAGAGAGGACAGAGACTAACCGAGCTGCTGGCAAGCGATCTTAGTGATACGGGATCGGGACTCGATTCATACCGCGTTGAGATGAGACATGAGGATCCTCTGTATCTCACTGAGGATTTCTTGTTATGTCTCTACACTATACCAGACGTACCTGAGACACAAAGTGGCAAGGTTGAATAGAACACATGCCGGGCGCCCACACGCTATGAAGTCCCTTGATATACGAGTCTCCCGAAGAGGAATGCTAAAATTTTCCATCCAGCGATGTTCTCTCATAGTTCCGAGCTTATCGAGGGCACGGGAAGTGACACCCATCAACACTGTCGAGCCTTACATTCACTCTCACCAACTGGCGCACTTGATGATCCAAAACTTGAAATAATTAAAGAGAACAAACGAAAGACAAGCAATCCAGAACCGCAACCTGGTATTTGATAGACTTTCACTATGTGGCTGCTGACATCGTCGCGGAATCGCCATGGTCACAATCAACTTCCTGCTATGGCAAAGATCACATGCCGGCCGGGTTCCTTCGTAGCGAGGTTTTCCTAATCTATGTGGTGAGCATGAGCGGTTCATTTTCTTTTCCTGGCAAGGTTGTACCTTGTTGGCGCGGTTGTTAATCTTTGATCAGTCATCTGTTATAAACGTCTTGCAAATTTTCTCGCAGTTAAGTGAATACAAATGCAGACAGGGTTGACAGAAATATGAAGACAAATAGTTGTTACCATTTAAGTTGTACAAGCGTCTGCAAAGGCATTTACCCTAGTACGGGCAAAACTGATGATAAGTCGTTTGTGCGTTCTACCAAACGTGTTCAGGCTACCCTGCGGGCGCCATAGTAAAACTACTATACTTGAGATTCAGCTGACGGGCAATGAAGTATGCAACAACACCCGAAAGCTCACGGAAGATGTTTTCGAAAAATCGCTTCCGTGAAGCCCGTGAAGAGCTTTGCAACACCTCATAATTGAGTCCCGTCAAGCACTTTCAGATGCCTTGAATTTCACTGCAGATGACGCTTCTGCGTTAAATTGACTCCCCATCACAACATCCGAACTGTCATCTCACATTAAGCTTTCAATATGTATTCGAAAATACCCGGGTTCCTGAACGTGGGATTGTCGCTTGGTCTACCAAGGCTGTCATAGATCCTACTTTCTTACTATCTACGACTCTCTGACGGCACTAGTGGACTATCTTACTATTGCCATATATCCTTACCCACTGTCTCTCGAACATGTCCTCCCGATTCAAACTTGCTGGCCAAACAACACGGATCAGGATGTTCTTGGCTTCGGACCATGCAGCTATGCCAGTGATTGCAGCCCACCTTTGGATGAAGCTCTCCAATTCAGCCTGTATGCAATCGAGGTGCTCGTCATGGATAAGTGACTGAGCGTGAAATACACTCAATGATCCGACGAATGCTTTCCAGAACCACGTGTCGCGTGTTTCTGGACTCATGCTTTGGAGTTTGGCTGAACCGACTCGTATGTCTTGTGCAAGAATTTGAAGTATATGGCAGTGCAATTGCCTCTCCACTGGCACACCACGATTCCAGATCCCGAGGGCGGTGATCAAATACATCCCGATAACTACACAGAACCCAGACCACGAGGATATGAAGGCCTGACTACCATGAGATGGGAGTTTTATTTTGTCGGAGAATGATTGAATATGTGCGCTGATTACTGCAAACAGCAGTCTGGATGGGCCGCCGCTATCCCAGACCTTCCAGGGCGTGGTTAGCACTGCGTCAGCAGGTTCTTTGGTGTGCCTCAGGTCTGCGAGCTTGGTGATATCACGAAGGACTGTTATAACTGGATAGACGTCGATTTCCTTGGGCTTTCTTCCCGTAGGGATAGAGCCGAAAAAGAACGGCACCATTCGGAGAGCCTTGAGACGAAGGCCAAGGCCGCTGGCCTCGTGAACATGCCATTCATGTATCAAATGGGCTAGCTCTTTAGTATCCAAGGGTTGCTTTATGCCTTGAGATGCTGTGTAAGTAGCAAGAAAGTCATCTAAGCGGCTTTTCAAGCTGTGGACGACATTGTAAGCTCTGAATAGAATAAGAATTAATGACCATGTCCCATCTAGGGTTTAAGATCTCTTACAGGATAAGATAACGGTTGGTCAGCTCGATGTCAACGTCGTCAGTTACGCCGCGGCTATGAGCTTCTGCTCGCCGAGAATTCAGATAAGTCATGAGACCGGCAAGGTGAGATTCGGCAACGACGAAATTTCCCAGGCAACACTTACAGTAGGACGTGTCAGTAAAGCGGAGTTCAAAGGTAGGAAAGCTTAGCAGTACTTCTATGAAACAAAGTGTGCTGATGTACTTCGCGCACCGCATGATATCTTTGTCGTGTGGCGGGCTCCCAAGCCAAGTGTTGACTTGTCGTATGCTCTTGATCTTGTGGAAGACAAATGTGGGTTCAAAAGAATAGAGGTCACCTTTATTCCATGCGTAATGAAGACCTGATATCAATATCGTATTTTGAAGGACATTCGGATCCGAAGTTGCTGATTTAACACTGCAAGGTCTCTTAGTAGATCACGGTCAAAAATTGCGATAGCCACGAACCAATCGTCTGGGTTTCCGGGCAATGGACCAAGAGAGTGTCCAGCTTGGAAAACTATTTTGTGATGGTTAGAAAGTGCCGCCGCGCCGACGAGTTAGCTCAAGAGAATGGACTAACAGTAGTGGAAAAGTTCTTTGGACCTGAGAGGCATGTTGATGGGTAAGGTGTCAAAAGGATCAAGGGCTTCCCCCGGCTCTAAGAAACAAGAGTCCAGTCTTTTGAGAGCTTCCATGGGTAGTACGCCCGATAAGTTGTTGATTACTTCGCGGCTGTGAGAAACGTCTGTGATAGGTCGTGTATCCTGGACGACCCACGGTGCTTGTTGGCCAGGGCATGGACCAGCCCTACGTTCGCGAAGCGGAACGTTCGGCATGTACGAGCAAGACTGCTTTTTGAGTTGACAATTGAGACTGATTAACGGAATTAGTCATCATGCACAGCTGAAAATCTGTGATAGAGCCTCAGGGGTCGATCAGTGTGAAGTAGTTGGTCTCTGCAGACAACTCTTGTGGCAGAAGCTTCCATGAGATTTATCCGACCGCGTAATTGAACTGATGAGGAAGGCGACTTACCAAGACGGACGCCTCTCATCGCATCGAATATGCTTTTGGCGACATGCTACGCATCCTGTCCGGCTTCGGGTATTGACGCGTCTCGCCAGGGACTTCTTCGACCCGGGCATCATGATTGGTATTCAAGCGACACAGGTCGTTACTTGAGAGTCAGATCCTTCCAGGGCTTTCGGCCCGGATGTAAACAAGAGGAAGTAGAAGAGAATTGTGATGCAATTCAATTTTGGGTAAGATTTAAGTAAGATACCTAATTTCAACACGCTATTCCTGTTTCGGCCGAATAACCTGTCAGCCGGCGAATCATCGTTGACTTCTCCCTCAAATGATCGTCAGGTTTCCAAGAAGACGCACGGTCGTAAAACAGAACTAGTGACCTTGTAGGATGATGCTCGCTTCTATATAAGCTCCGATCGGCATGTTCCAGTGCCTTCGACACGACTGACTCTGAGATTCTTCAATACTGATTTAGCATCTTTCTAAGGACATATATTTGAGACTTATACTTTCGTCAAAATGATTCCCGGTACACAACTTGATGGGGTCGCTTTGGTAGTTGGAGTAAGCGCTGACCCATTCCTCCTCAGACTATAGACTGATCAATTTTGCACCAGGGAGGTCGGGGCATCGGACAGCAAGCAGCTTTCTCGTTAGCTCAGGCTGGAGCCAAGGCAATTGTTTTTGCTGATCTGGACGAGGAAAGCGCGGCATTGGCGGCAGAAGAGAGCGAGACCTTTGCTACCAACAAGGACTATAAATCCGCTGTTGTTAAAGTAGACGTGAGGAACGTCGACGAAGTCCAGAGAATGGTGGACTATGTCATCGAAGAATTCGGAAGACTTGATTATGCTATCAACAGTGCCGGGGTCAGTAACCAGCCAATGGCCAACACTCCATATGTTGCTAACTGAGTTTTTGACAGGTAGACAACGGTAAACACGCTCCAGTCGCCAGCACTGACGTTGAGCGGTTTGACCATGTCATGGAAGTTAATGCTAGAGGCATGATGCTCTGCGTTCGTGCCGAAGCCTCTGCCATGAGAAAACAAGAACCCAAGACACATGAGGGCCGAACCGGTCAGCGAGACATTGGTCGTGGTGCGATTGTGAATTGCGCCTCTGCGAACTCGTTTGCTGGCCTCCCGGGGAAAATGTCCTACACCGTATCTAAGCATGCAGTCATGGGTTTGACTAAGATGACGGGTAAGCAACTTTAGTGTTCCGCTGAAATCAATAGCAAGGCTGACTTGAATCAGGTCTAGATCACGCAAGTGAGGGAATACGCTGCAATGCCGTCTGTCCAACCTGGGTTCGTACACCACTTTTGGATGAAGAATTCCGGCAGAATCCAGAGGTTGAGCGATCCATTGCAGCAGTCGTGCCTATCAAGCGTGCCGCTGAGTGCGAGGAAGTCGCTGATACAATTGCCTACCTCTGTAGCCCGTCGGCCAGCTACATCAATGGCACGAGTCTTCTTGTGGATGCAGCTATCACGACTACTCTTCGTCTACACTAGCCTTATGCTTCGTTTATCGGCTAGTCTTGTATTCAAATCACGCTGCCGAGCTAGAAAGAGTGCTAGAAGACTGTCGTTCTGACCATACGTTGGTGTATTGATGAAGGTATTGGTCCTATTTCCCTCCAGTACTTGACACCTAGGTTAGTCAACATGTTTTAACTCGCCAAGGATCACTTCCATAGGTTTTGTGGCACTGAATCTGTATTCTTGACTATATTCTCCCTCAAAAACGATTTCCCTGATAAATACTTTCAGCTAGGGCCTAATCACAAACCTTTATACTGCTACTTCCTCCCTTCCTTTCCATACTTAGGTGTCCCACTCAAAAACTTTAGCATTATCTCCGGCAGCACGGAACGATTCTATAGTTCTTAAGACTGAGTCCTTCAAGCTGGTCCAACCTGGTCGGCCTAGATCCCGCAGTAGCTGTTCGGCCTTATCACGTGGCTCAATGTCGTGAGGATCGACGCCTGATGAGAAGTTTTCGGGAAATACCCTGCTTGGCTCATCCTCCCTGAGAACGTCTAGAACCTCATCCCAATTGAAGCGATCTGCAAAGCCAAAAATACGTTGGTCTCTGACATGATCGAATATCGCAGCAGCAACATGCAGTCTGCCGGTATCATCCACGTCTATGTAGTATTCTATATCATGTTAGTATGGCAGATTTATACCGATATGAAGTAGGGAAACGTACGTCTAATAAAAAAATGATGAATGGGTAATACCTGTCCTTTGAATAAATGAACAGGTAGAGACGAGCTGCTTTTGAATCCTTGGTTGATAGGATCGATAGATGGACCCATGTTGAAATTGGGGATCACTAGAGGATCATTAGACACTTGCCATAATTTGGAGTGCTGCACATCATTAATGGCTTACCGGTGTTAACGACAAGATCAGGCCGTTCGCTTCGGTGTTCTTTGTGATATTTCCATATGGCCTGCTCTGACTGGACTTTACTCGCGCCATACACGAAGGCTACCCTTTCCGGGGTATAAGGAGGGTCTGCCCAGGTTTGTTTAACCGATTCCTCGTTCCAACTGTCTTGTGTGACAACAAGCGGTTCTTGGCTATCCCAGGGAGAAACGACGGCGGCCGATGATGAAGTGAAGACAAAACGCTTCACGGTCGGCTCTGAATAGGAAGCTTTCAAGGCATTGACGGCTCCATCGATTACCCTAGGAACGACGTTGTTGGGGTTAGGATCGACCGACATGACAGAAGCCGTGTGTACGACTATGGCGACCCCTAGAATACAGGTGTGAGTAGGTTTATTTTGCTGTCTGAGTCTCTAGTTTCGGAGTGAACCACCCTACCTTTAACAGCTTCATTGAAAGCTTCCTCAGCCATCATGTCTTTAACTTGAACGAGCTCAAACTTGTCTCGGCCGTACTCTCTATCGAATGTAGCTGAAAGCCAACGGTTCTTTTCCAAATCTCTCACTGTGCCGCGTACTTTGTAATCGTACTCGAGAAATTGTTTCGCGATGTGAGATCCCAAGAGTCCATTGACGCCAGTCACAAGGACCGTAGAGCCCTTCGGTACAGTAGGATTATCGAGAGGAGCCATTGGATGGGATAAGAGCAGAATATATGTTTGATTGTCAATTAACTGAGATGATAAAGTACTCGGTGTGTCAAAAAAGAGTCAAGAACAAGGCACTTTATAAACGATCAGACCTGGTTTTATCGGTTGGTTGTCGAAAAGAAATTCGAAAACTGGTAGCGGACTTCAGAGAAGTCCGCAAACAGTGGCGGACTTGACTAAAGTCCCAAACACGGCGGACTTGGCACCCTTCATATCACGCAACCACTCGGCTAAAATTTGCGTTTTGGATTATATGGAGAACTAGGATAGTTTATCCACTAATGGTTTAATACTAGAACTGGGATTACAAGCAGGGTTTTACTTGGACAGGGCCTGAAGACCTGTCCTTACGTATCCTTTAGTACCTCTATAATGTTATAACCAGCCTATTCTCCGCCATAGAAAGCTCCCTCCGCCAACGAATGCCGTTATTCCTGTAAAAACGATGAGGGTTCCGTATCCGCTTCCGTATCCTGCAAATGCTCGCTCTTTCCAGGGTTCATTCTGAATCAGGACTTCGCTCAAAGGCCCTGAAAGGAGATTACCAATTCCACGGCCCGCCTCGAGAACACCAAAAATCATAATAGGGTCGAAGACGGTGCCATGATTTGTGAGCTCCGTCCCATCTGGCGATATTGTACGCGAGGTCATCTCGGACATGACACCGGCCCACGTTGCTGAGTATGCTCCAGCGAAAAGCCCATATATGATGCAAAACACGTAAAGAGCTGCCAGGTTATTGCCTAGTCCCCACAAGAGAAAGGTGCCAATAACAGTTCCAGCTGAGGATATCAAGATACAAGTCGCCACGTGCAAACGATCAATCATCCATCCCATTGCAATGTTTCCAAAAGCCGAGGCCATGTTGATAGCAACAATCGTGAGTGCGGCTGCCTTTGATGACGCGCTGAAGACATTGCGGGCATATGATGGCAGCCAAATAGCTGGAATGAAGAACCCAAAAGCTTGGATGATGCTCGGTAACTGATAAAGAAGAAATTTGCCATTAAAGACGAAGCGTAGGTTGATTCTCCGAACAGTACGTCCATGAACCCGGGATGGCTGCACTCGAGGCTTGACAAAGTAGATTAGTGGAGTGGTGACAACAAACAATAGCCCGCTCCACACACGCAGTGTAGTTCGGAAACCATATTTTCCCAAAAGAAACTCCAGCAGTAGAGGAATCGTACAGCCGCCGACACCAGTTCCTGCCCACATTATGCCTAGGGCTAAGCCCCTACGCTGTATAAACCACTCTTCAACATACAGAACGCAAGGGCAAAAGCAAAAGAGACCACCAATAGCGTATAAAACGCCCTGGGAGATGATCAATTGCGTTACATCTTGAGAGAACGAGCTTGCGGCCAACGACAAACACATGGCGAGGACGCCGACAAGAGGAAGATATCGGCATTGTTTGGGGAAAAGTCTCCAGAGAGCCATGATGAAGGGATTCCCAAAGTACATGATGCCCTAGATAACGTCAACCCGAATATTCCTTTCTAAATTCATCGGGAAATCCCATGATGCGAGGATTTGACTTGTTCTACTTACCATAGCAGTGGTGCCGATTGTGGCAATTTTGCCTGAGCCTTCGAAGGGTTGATGCGTGAGATAATAATCTTGAAAGATGCCGAATGAGAAGGGAAACCCTGGAGCGTAGCAATCGACCATTAGCCAAAGAAAGATCGGGCTCAAACACCTAGTTCTTACTAACCCCAAACAAAACAGTCAATCAAAAAAGCAGCTCCGAGGAAAAGATACGCATTTTTACCCCGGTCTACAGGGGGCAGAGAGGATCCCACGTTGGCGTCTGGAAGATTGGGGTTAGAGGTGTTATGTCTTTGCATTTGGGAACCGTCAATGGGGACTTGGGTTGATTGCAATTCGACCGAAGTGGCATCCATGTTATTCGACTTAATGACAGAATAGGAGCAAATACTGAGGGGTTATACAAGGATGCTGCGAAAATCAGAATGCGACGAGCCGTCAGTTAAATAATCGAGGGAAGGTTGGGGATTCGGAGTTTAGAGACGGAGGTCTGTCTATTATCCTTTTTATCCGACCATAATAGGCAAGGTGCTTACAACTGAAAGGATTCATGCATACTACATTAGGTTTCCCGGAATCTGTTCCCGCATTCAGGATCTACAGATGACATATTGCTCGGCGTAAGTCGGTGTTAAGCAGATATCCGGGAGGTAAAAATTCTCATTTAATACTAATATGCATATAATATTCATAACAAGCAACTGGATTAGATAAGTATATAAATTGAAAATCCCTTAACTTATACCTTCTGTACTGAATTAATTAGTTTTAAATAATAAGAACATTAAATTTTAATTATGAACTAAGAATCCTTTTAATATTCTAGGCCTATTAATATATTCCAGAGTGGACCTGCGCAAATGATCATAAGAATAAGAGCATCCTGATATATCAGATTCTATGGATGACTAGAAAGGCAATCCATAAAAAGTAAATCTAGTTGAAGCTATCTCTGGCCTGTGTTTGGGTGGGACAAGGAGACACCAGACCCTCTTCCTCATTTGAGCAATGACAGGAAAGACGCATATAAATCACTAACCCGGGAGAAATGACAGAAAGAAGTGATTAAGATAGAAGCAAAGGCTGCTAATCAAAATCTGACAAAGCATATCTTTGAGCGTGTGCGTTGCAACCAGCTCCTACCGGGTGCAATGGACTTGTTGTATGGCTGTGTTTCGTCTTTGGTTATCGGCTCAGCCCTATCAACGTGCAGCTTAGTATATCAGTGACGAGAAAAACACTAAAAGCCCGGAAGAGGCGACACAGGCCGCGAACCTAGGTCACATTACGTAGCAGCTAAGGAACTCAGGGAGTCAGGGTGTCTTGGTCGTGATGGGAATATGAAGGTTTACAAACAGCTTCTGTGATAATAGAGCAAAAGAAGAATCGGATAGATCTGAAAGTAATGCTGGCATTCTTTAGCATGCCATGAAGCTCAGATCCATATCGTGATCAGCTGAGTTCGGTGCGGATCATGACGTCAAGGTCACGATCGACATGTGAATTCATCGTACACACGATTCTGAAGGTCATGTGACTCATTAATTTGTCATAACACGCTATATTAACAGAAAAACGTTAAAACTATTGCTATCATATCATTTCGGTTCACGTTGCGCAAGCTTCGAATTCAGTAAAGTGGTCATGATACTTGGAAAAAAGCCTCAACTAGACCCACTGTCAGATGCTATTTACATGTGATGCTCGGAACCGACAATGAAACCTCGGACGCTAATGGGCTCTTTAGTATAATTCAACATGATCTGATCTTTCCAGGAAACAAGCTGTGCATTGCTCATGGGAGCAATTGAAGAGAATAAATTCTGCAGCTCCCGCCAACGACAGTTGATAGGGTTGCATTAAAAAATCCAAATAGGAATCATATCATAGTTCCAATCATCTCAAAATCTTCCCCCCTGAGCATGTATTACAGTCAAGGCAATTACGAAGCTTTTGCTCGACCACTCAAACCCGACGGCGTTGAGGATAAGAAAGCGTGGATTGTTGGCTCCGGCTTGGCCGGACTATCCACTGCCGCATTCCTCGTTCGCGATGCCCAAATGCCAGGCAAAAACATTACCATTCTGGAAGAGCTCAAGGTTTCTGGCGGTGCATTAGATGGTATCAAGGAACCCGAGAAAGGTTTCGTCATCCGAGGCGGTCGCGAGATGGAGTCTCATTTCGAATGCCTGTGGGACCTGTTTCGTTCAGTTCCATCCATTGAAGAGGCTGGAGCAAGTGTCCTGGATGAATTCTATTGGCTCAACAAACGCGATCCAAATTCCTCACTCCAGAGAGCTACTGTCAAGCAGGGCCGAGATGCTGAGACTGGGCAGCTTTTTGGTCTGAGTGAGAAGGCCCAGGCTGAAATAACAAAGCTTTTCTTAGCCACTAGAGAGGAAGTCGAGAATGTGCGCATTGACCAAGTATTTGGCCAAGATTTCTTCAAAAGCAATTTTTGGCTGTACTGGCAGACCATGTTCGCCTTTCAGACCTGGCACTCGGCTCTGGAGATGAAGTTGTATCTTCATCGATTCGTCAACCACATCCATGGCTTGCCCAATTTTTCAACCTTGAAGTTCACCAAGTACAATCAATATGAGTCCCTCGTGTTACCGCTACATAAGTGGCTTGAGGATCAAGGGGTCCTTTTCCAATACAGCACCGAGGTCCAAGATGTTGATTTCAACTTGGAGAACGAGAAAACAGCGACATTCATTCATTGGGTCAAAGATGGCGAAAAGGGCGGCAAGGCCCTTGGATCGAGCGATCTTGTCTTTATCACGATTGGTTCATTGACCGAGAACTCTGGCTTCGGCGATCAGCACAGCCCTGCTCGACTTAATGACGGACCAGCTCCAGCGTGGGATCTCTGGCGTCGAATTGCTGCCAAAGACACTTCCTTTGGCCATCCCGAGGTTTTCTGTGGCAACATTCCCGCCACTAAATGGATGTCAGCAACTGTAACAACTCTGGACAAGCGCGTGCCTGAGTATATCCAGAAAATCTGCAAACGCGACCCATTTAGTGGCAAGGTTGTGACAGGGGGCATTGTCACGGCGCGTGATTCAAGCTGGATCTTGAGCTGGACGGTCAACCGCCAGCCGCACTTCAAGAACCAGTCCAAGGACCAGATTGTTGTATGGGTATATGGTCTTCTTGTCGACAAAGAAGGTGACTACATTAAGAAGCCGATGCAAGATTGTACCGGTGAGGAGATCACCAAGGAGTGGTTATATCATATGGGTGTCCCAACCAGCGATATTTCCACTCTTGCGAAAGAGGCAACCAGATGTGTGCCCGTCATGATGCCGTACATTACCTCATTCTTCATGCCGCGACAGGCAGGCGACCGTCCAGAGATCGTTCCAGCTGGTGCAAAGAACTTCGCATTTATCGGCCAATTTGCTGAGACGACTCGAGACACGATTTTCACGACCGAGTATTCTGTTCGCACGGGAATGGAGTCCGTGTATCGGCTTTTGGGGGTTGATCGCGGCGTTCCTGAGGTGTTCGGTTCTACTTATGACGTGAGAGTGCTACTCGACGCCATGTGTCAATTGAGGGATGGCAAAGAATTGGGTATTTGGCTGCCGGAACGTCTTCGTAGGTTTTTAGTGAACAAGTTGGAGGGGTCGCAGATCGGGCAGCTGTTGAAGGAGCACCACTTGATATAAGTGATCTACAAGCCACATCGTATATAACATAAGGTCTTCGCAGATAGTGTAACACTGATGGCAAGTTTACATTTGTCCGTTCTATAATTGGTCAGGTCTCTATTGAAGATCTACGGACCTGAAAATCCCATTCAGCGCATATTCCACGAACCGGGTCGCTGAAAAGACAAGGTCATGATAAAAAAAGGGGGGGGGGTAGCAGTACTTGTTGCCCAGAACTATCGATAGAGAAAGGAGTTCAAGGCAACCTTATCGATTGATACCTTGTAAGGCATGTAGTTGGTTGTTCATTCGATTATTAAACTAGCTTAATTGATAAGAGGTCTCCTTGTCTATTTTAATCAAGGTTAACCCTACAGTTACCACAATTACGATACTGTTATTGGTTGTTCAGAGAGACTAACCTCTCCTATGATGACTGTTGTAGGCCTACGCCCTGCGACTTGACGCCTTCCACGAAGCTGACCGGCGGAGTGTATGCTTTCCTACCATGCGCTACGTACGCGAACGCAGCGATGAGCATCACACCAACCCATATCAAAGGCGCCCAGTTCGCTGAACTCGTGTCGACGGGCAAGCTCAAGGGGAAACAGCAAAGAACGACGATGAACAAACTGTAAAGCACAGAGAAAGCATTGATTGCTAGTCCGAAGCGACCCAGGCTCCACCGAGCGAAGGGTAACTTCTCTCCTTTAATACGCTTGAGCAGCACGCAACCAATGCTGAGAAGATAAGTGCTCATGATGCCTAGCGTTGATAGCGACACGAGAACTGTGAAGGCGACGTCGGAACCTATCTGGATGAGACTGAGGAGGGCAGCGCCAAGGGACATGAGATAGACGGCGTTGAAAGGCATGTGCCATTTCTTGTCCCTGAGAATATTGTTAGTGCAGAACATTAGAGCTGATATGGGAACCTACATATGACCGATCCACTGTGATCCTGGAAGGCCTCGGTCTCTTGCGAACGCCCATGTTTCACGAGCGCAAGTCGCAAGTGTCGTGATGTTTCCGAGATACACCAGGAGCCACAAGATGACATTGAAGAACAGGTTGAGACTTTGGGACCCAGTCCGATCGAACAGGGTGATGAAAGGCCAGTCTGATTCAATGACTGTGTCGAGCGGACCAATACAGAAGAGCATGGTGATAAGCATGATGAAGCCGAAAAAGACATTGCCCACGTATGACCACCAAATCGCCCGCGGCACGATAATTGACGCGTTCTTGACCTCTTCCGCCAAGTGTACGATACTGTCTGATCCGAAGCAGCACCAGAGGACATAGATCTGTGATGAAATGTATGCAAAACCCATATTGTCCCACCCGCTCTGATCTGTAAACTGTAAAAACACATCATCTGCCGAGTTCTTATCGCAAAGCACCCATAGCGATATCATGACCACAAAAAATCCAAGAATATGGCCAATCAAGCTAGCTGTCTCTAGCTGTGGAAAGAAAGCGGTACCCCAGGTATTGAAGGCGATGGTGACGACGATGACAGCCCACATGATAAGGGCGATTTGCCAAGTCGTGAAGGCAAAATCGGGCTTGGTAACATTGATGCAGGCTTGGACCTGAAAGGCGATGGTGTAGCAACTGCTGGCGAAACTCGCGAGCCAACCCAGGGTAGTCATCCAGCCCGAGGCGTATGAGAGGACTTTCTGGTAGCTGGGAGGTGAAAACTCGCTTACCCAATCTGCTTCAGTCAGCTTCAAGCTCCTGGAGAGTAATTACCACACTTACGATACTGTCCACCAGACGTTGGGGCCATGGAAGCCATCTCAGCCAGACTCGCGACGACGGCCGAGTAAGCTGTAGTCGTTGTGATGAAACACCAAAACACACCCGCATAGCCGCCATTCGTGAATCCAGGGGCCAACGAAATCAGGACAAATTCCCATGTCGCCATGTAGATCGCCACAAAGCCAATTGAAGACCACAATGAGAACGTCCGCTTAAACTGTTGCTTCTTGCCCAAGCGCTGCATGTCTAAATGGTCCTGGTGGTCGTTATGGAAGCCATCTTGGTCGTCCACCTCCGCATGCCCAGGGAGTAGTGGAGCGACAAGGTGAGGGTTATTGACTCCCTTCGATGTGCCACGCATGTCCACTGGGGGGTCCGACGATGATTTGGACGAAGTGTCTGCCATTTTGGACAGTTACGCAATGGTGTCACGGTTGGTGGACGACACAAACACGGATACAGAAACAGAAAACCTAGTAAGAAGTCTCATTTGTATCCCGGACGAGGGATGCGTCTTTATCTACGCCACCAATTGAAGCCCCGCTTTCGGGAAATTCGTACAAGGGCGAATCCGAAACAATAGTGTGTGTGAATTCGAGGTAATGTTAAGCTTGGAAAATCTTGTGCTACAGGGGTGCAAGGGTATGAAAGCACATTTTTGCCACTTGTATCGTACTTTTGCCACAACAGATATAGAAGCAGGGATCTCATTGGTGCTCTAAACGTACCTACAGACCCTGGGTGGTCTAAGGACACCCTTCATGAACTTCAAACCAGCGATTAAGAATTAGAACTTTTGTTCACTACTAAGTTGGCTTTGGATATAAGTATGTTATGATAGCCACACAGAAAGACTGAATCGCAAGCACTTGTCACCCTCAGAGAGACCAAAGGTTCCTAGAGGTTACTAGCAGAGTTCAATGGGTGGCCTCTTCAAGCATTGCTGCATTGGATGGTGGCTAGTGTATGAGTCTAGCGATCTAGGCCTTGTTCCCCCTGCACACTGTATTTGCCAATCTTGTTTGGACGGCCCCATGCCCGCTCTCGTCTTTAGCTTCGGCTGTAACCGCTAAGTACTTTCGGGGTATTATTTATCCGAGCAGCCAGAAGAGATCCTGCTCTAGGTTAGTAAACACTGAATAAAATTTATCTACTATTTTCTTTGATTAAGCGAGTAACGAGCCTATTGTAACAGATTTAACCGAGTATTAGTTATGAGCTATTTTCCCTCGGCCCAAAAGAGTTCCAGCGCATCCTGACGCACCTCATACGCCCAGTGATGGCACGTCTGGTGTACTACAGGGCTTACATCGCTGATATCCTCATCGTCTCCATCAACATCCGCGAACACGGTACGTATCCCCAATGCCACGTATTTCTTAAGCAAAATCCTTCGCCAACGGCCCGTTTCACCTACGCACTTCTTCCAACGGCTGATTTGGCGTTCATCATCGACGCAACGACGTCCCATCCAAAAGCGACAGTACCATTGGAACCAGCCTCGAACATCGTATTCATGAGCAATCCAGCCAGCTGCTTCCCATTCTTCGATGCTTTGTCCACATGTGACCCCATATTTGTTCACCTCGGGGTTGTACGAGGCACTGGTGAGGTATGTGTCCACATCTAACCCGGTTGTCCACGACGCTGGTAGCTCCCTCCAGTCATCTTGTACTGTGATGCGGAGACGTTTTGAGAACAACGGACGCCAATAGGATCCACCGAAGCTTCCCTCCCGGATAATCTCCTCGGGCGATTTATTCGGGTGGAAATCAGGATGCGACTCGAAATGAAATGTTCCAGTGGCATCGCGGACAGGCTCGTCGGCCTCAGGCTCCCATGATGTCCATCCAGTTATGATGGACTCAACGTCCTTGGAGGGTTTAGTGTCAGATCCAGGTTCTGAATCCGACGCGGAGGAAGCTCGGTTGGTATTAGAAGCCCGACTACTCTTCGTCTTCCCGCGAGGAGCGCGACTGCGCGATGCAGATGTGCGGACTTCCTCGTTATCGTTATAAGCTGGCCTTGTACTTGCTTCGGCTATCCGTTTGGATTGTCTCGTAGGTGCGCGAGGTGAATTGGCTTTTCGTTTGATGCTCTTGCTGCTAGTATTGGGCTTGGAAGGGTGAGGTTCAGTCTTGGAGACTATTGGGTTGATTTCCTTCAGCAGAATCTCATTTTGTTTAATATTTTCTCGTCGGCGCGCTGCAAAGTCTGCCATTGCGACGTGTAAGACGTGGATCTAATTTTGACCCTGAACATGTAAAAGATGGCCAACGGAATGAAATCGCTTCTTGAGTGATGGTACTCCGGTAATGTACTACGTCATAGCCAAGCGGGTCGACGCGCGTGGACGACGCGGTCACCTGACAACCAAGCAGCCCAAACACGTCCACTTCTTTCAGAGCATCATCGCTCGTGCATTATTGTTCATCCTCCATGGTCTTTCCCTTTTTCACCATTGCTTCGATACGCTCAACTTCGTCAGCTACCCAATCGCGAAAGCTATGCCGGATATCATAGCCACCTTGCCAGGAAGCCCAATTCCAGTACGGATATTCTCCATCCTTGAAATTCTCACCACTGTCAGGATTTCGCCAATTCGCCGGTGAAATCATGAAATGCATGAATCCATCACACTCTGCTGCTGTTGAAATGACAATGACTTTAGACCACATATTCTCGTCCGGGTCACCAAGGGACAACATATAGTCCTCTACGTCATCCGGATCAGCAAGGTCGATGCCATCAAGACCATTGATGCCGCCGTCGAGGAAGTGCCAACCTCCGAGGAAGCTAGACCGAGTCAGCGAGTTGGAACTCGTAAACGGATGAATACTTAGGCCGCAGTGACTTACCCATTCGCGATACGGACCATCTCCTTGAAATCGGGCGGTAGTTCGCCAACCTTGGCCTCGGCTTCCACGATTTCCTCGTCTGTCGCTGGGGGATACAGAATATCATCGGCACAAGTGAGACCTAGTCCTTCGTATTCTTGGCGGTTCACTGCCCATGCGCCTTTGGCAAGCCTATCCAGCAACTCTTTGCAGCCAACCTTTTCCGGTGCGAGTGACCATTGCCGTCCTTCCCTTGCACGTAACTCCAACGCCGCTGTGATTTCTTGAATCATAGCATCAGCGTCATCGGCTTCGATGTAAAATGGATTCCCTTCTTTCCTCCTCTTGGCCAAAATAGGCAACACGTCGTATATTCCCGGTAAAAACAGATACCGGTCCAATTGGCCCCCATCAACATCGTTGAAGCCGTCGAGTCTAAGCCCCAAAGACAGAATTTCGGCAGCAGTCTCGAGTTCTCCAACCCTGATGGCTAACTCTACTACCAGCCTTCGATAAAGCAGGTAAGAATGTCTTCTCCTGGTCTCTTTGCCGTTCCACTTAAATTCCCACTCCGTGACTAGAACCTGAGGTTGCGCGTATAGCTTCTTTGCTGCATCAAGAGCTTCACGCATGTTTTCTTGAGTAGCATATTGGCCTGGCGCCTTGTTCTTCGCCAGCAGGCGCGAGCACATTGCGATCATGGGTGCGTCGTCAGTATCGCGCCATGTATGTGGATCTGTTGGCTCGGGCAAACTGCAGTGTTCGAGCATCCAGCCAGTGCGCGTACATTCACGATACTCATGCCATTGCTGCATCGCAAGCTTTTCTCTCTGAGCAGTCACCGCGTCTGAACCCTCAGGCTTGTCTGATGCTTTTCCGGGATTGGGGTACGTTGGGTGTGCCTCCCAGAAATTACCGAAAGGCCGACTGGTCATCTGCAACGCAGCTTCGGCGCTCAAAGAAGAAGGGGACAGTATAGCCTCGTGATTTTTATACAAGGCGCAGATGAGCGCATAGGCTTTGTCAACATGATCAGACAATAGAAGGAGCTCGACGAGACGCGCGATCCGTCGCAAGCCATTAGTAGGATTTGCTGGCTCTAGGAACGAGGAAACCAAATCGGAGATCTCATGCTGTACAAAATAGCCATTCTCGCCAGGATCAGCCTGGTCAATGTATGATAAGGAGGCCATTTAATCGTTTACTCAGAACATGGGCACCCACAAAACTGTGGTGAGAAGAGTTAAAGCGTCTGCCGTTTTGGACCCGCTCTAAGATACTGATACAGTGATGCCTAGGCAGTCAACCACGTGACGTAAGACTGGCCACGACACTTCAATCAAGGATGGAGAAAGCATTGATACTACGAGATTGATCTGAAGACGATTAAACGGAGAGAGTCCTCTCTGACAGACGCAGGCCAACCGCTCCACAAAACAGCTAGGATTCGAACTATGGTGGTGAACACGGATTACCTTATGGCGGATTTAAGCAAGCTTTGCCGAACGATTCATCTTGATTGCTGCTTGGACTTTTAGCATTGTTTCGATTGAATACATCCCTCAATAGTAGTACGTAAGTATACCGTACTATTGGACCAAGCAAGCAGAAGAAAAAGAGAGTCTTTAGAAGGATTTAATGTCAGACGATGTTGATATCGACACAGCGAAATTGGAAAATGCTTGAAACGCAGTCTTTTGTGTTACGCGCCAAACTCTCGGTGTTGGTTACAGTATCAGATTGAACCAAGGGGATGGCACCAGTCTTGATGATCCCAGTGTGAAAGTGACATCAGTCAGGGCGTGGGTCTGGAGCGCAGCCCTGCAGAGCAGGATATTCACCAGACGAAGAATCGATTGTATAGGTTAAGTGCATCATCATGAAATAAATAGCGCAAGGCGTTTTCGCAACGACCCCTTGTGCGATAAGCGGCAGGCCATAACTTACGCCACTGTATCGGAGCTTTTCTTCCTTGACATTTTTCGCAACCTCGCTAAAAGAAGTCGAAAAATATTTTGGTCCGCTACCTGGTAGCTGTGGATTCCAATATCAGCTGCATTTAGGCATTTTAAGCTTCGTATATGAAGTTGAACTGAACGGAACTTGATTGAGATATTCATCAGCTTTCACCCATCCCGTTAGCCGACCATGGACCAACATCTTTGCGACGTGTGTGCCAAGCTCAACATCGAAGACCTCGTTAGCAAACAAGGATTTGCTTTGCACAAAAATCTGCTTGACCTTCACAAGTTTGCAGACACGTGTCACCTATGTCGTCATACCGTCATGGCGATTACATGGAGAAACAGCAAATTCGAACATTCATCAGACAACGAAGAATATCTCGCTAGCCAACAGGCTAGAGTCTTCTATGGACAGCACATCAATCGCAAGCATGGCTTGACACTTGTGGTCACAGACGTCGATTCAGAAACACCGGGTAAAGATGGTGAGCAATTTACTTGGCTTTTGATGAGAACACTCGCCAGAGATCCTGCCCAAAGATATGGCGCCAAGACAGCTCGATTTGTACCCGAGAACAGCTCCAACCAAGATTCAACCATTCAAGCCTTGAGATGGTTGAAGGAATGTCTTCTCAGCAAAGATTGTTTCGACAACTGTTCCCACAGTACCAATCACGAACTCGAGCAGGATCTTGAGAATGCACATGGACTTGATAAGAAATTGCTTACCTTGTCCGTCTCACAGAAGCTTGATGGGTCTTCAGAACAGAAGCAGACTCAACGACTCCAATTGTGTGAAGAAGTCAAGTTCCTGCACGAGAAAAAGATTCAAGCAAAGCAGGCTCAAGCTGCTGTAGTTGAACGAGCTGCTAGACTAGTTGAGATTGTAAAACAGCCGTGCGACATCGCGAATTCTACTATCAAGCTCAAGTTGGTTCAAGCCTCCACAGATTGTACACCATATGTTGCTCTGAGCTATAGGTGGGGTGGTTTGGAAGCTGTTTGGCAAACGACCAAGATGAATCTAGGAACTCGACAAGCAGATTTTTCTATCGATGACCTCCCAAAAACTTTGTCTGAATCAGTCCAAATGGCCAGAGACCTTGGGTTCAGATGGATTTGGATCGATAGTCTCTGTATTGTCCAAGACGATAAGGACGACTGGGCCAGGGAAGCCGTCAAGATGGCTTCAATTTACCAAAACGCCCTTGTTACCATTGCTGCAGATTCTAGTCAAGACGCCAAAGCTGGATTACATAATGAAAAGTCCAGCTCTATGTTCAATCTGGACGATAGCATTAAAATCAGCACCACACTCTCAACAACCGAAGAGAGTTCAATTTTCCTCTTCCCGAATCAGAATACAAGACTTGACGACTCAATCACCAACCTCCGGAACATGGGTGATCTCTTGAGTCATTGTTCATTACGAGATCGAGGATGGACAATGCAAGAGCGGATACTGTCACCTCGTATTATACACTATGCCTCAGACCAGATTTACTGGGAGTGCTACCATGGGATTCAAGAAAGTGAGGATGAGATTCTTTGGATGGGACGCAACATAACCATCCCAAAAATAGCACATAGAATCAATTCTGCGGTAAATGACACAGAAAAACTCAAAGAGTTGAGGCACATGCTTTACTACTGGTATGTGATGCTGGTAGGAGGAGATTACTCACATCGAGCTTTAACGTATAGCGACGACAAGCTCCTCGCCATTGGTGGCGTTGCCAAAGCCATGAACGACATTGAAGATATGAATTACATGGCAGGCCATTGGGGCCGAGAAGATGACGAGCTTGTAAAAAGCCTCTGTTGGTCGCGGGGTGGCCCTGGGAATAAGTCTGCCAAGTATCGCGCTCCGTCTTGGTCTTGGGCGAGTCAGGATTCAGCAGTCGACTACAAACATTACAACTTTATCGGTCTTTCCGATGAGAAGATTGTTGCTGAGCCAGTGACCTGGCAAGGTCAAATCCAAGACGGCAGTGCTTTCGGTCGATACAAAGATGCTTTTCTCCAGATCAAGGCCAAAGTCGCCCATGGAGTGGTGTTTCCAAATTGTGGCGCCGACTTTACCAACTACCGCTCAATGGCGTCTATGATGGGTTTTGGTGGCTACAGTGTTGATCCTCTGAGAGAGAGGTGTTCTCTTCTGATGCTAGAAGGTGGCGAAACCTCAGACTATGTGTGGTTGGATGAAAGCCCAGCGACACAGGAACCAATCCATGAGCCTATCAATGTTCGGGTTGTCATGCTTTCAGAGATCAGATCTAGTGGCCAAGAGCCACATCCAGGAGCTTGCTTGATCTGTACCTTGGATGACAATTACTACCTGACTAGAATTGGATTTACAGAGTCTGCGGAATGCTGGAAAGAAGGACAGGGCAAAAAAGCTCCCCCAATTTATGGACCACAACTCTGTGATAAGAAGGCTATTGAGCTAGTTCTTCTTTAGTGTTTCCAGTACTCAAAGATTTGCAATGATACTTTAAAGTGTTTTAAGAGCATAATTTAGGCATAGTCTCAGATAGTATAGTAGGGCGTTATAGACAGATCTCACTGTCAATTTACACTCTACTAATGATTGATTCAGTTATTAGATCTCTAGCCATTTGTTGATATCTGCTTCAAGATTGATTATGCGCCTGCATAGGCGACAGTCTGTCCCTTATATATAAAAATCTTTCTCCTCAGTCTGTGTTTTGAAGAAAACGCTCAAGGTCACACACGTAAAAGCATGGGGTTTGAGGTACTCAGAATAGCAGCAGTGATACTAAGTTAGGAACAAGAAAAATGGATGCTATAAGTTAATCCTTTCCTCATGCACTAGCGATGTTTTAACAAGATCATCATAAGGGCGTTTTAGAGCACGGGTTAAGCAAACGGCTTGCGGTTCTTCTATGAAAAATCTAATTAGTGTAACAGTCTACCCGTTTGATCAAATGAGGGGGCAACCTACACTAGCTCATTTCAGCAAGATTTTCATCGGGGTGGTAGGGGCCAAGAGGTGTCGATCAGTGGCTAGGGGACACCACGGAGAGGCCCATAGCGCACGGCTGAGTGACGAGCTAAGCCAATCCTTGTCGCTTATCATTTAATTTAACCCGCTATTGGCGTTCTTCATGCTCGGTCCCAAGAAACATAAATTAGGAGTACGCATTCAAAGATTTGGCAGGTCGGACGGTCTCGTCCGCTGATTTTCCAGTAGCCTGCATTCACTTCGTAGGTCATCATGGTAGACGAGTCGACACTTTCAACACTCAGTGTTATCGAGCGTGTGTGCTCGATACCCAGCCTTCTTGGTTCTTTGTTCATTATTATCACATTTTGCTTGTCCGGATTGTTTCACAAACCTATCAGTAGGATGCTCTTTTACGCATCCTTCGGGAATATGCTGAGCAATGCTGCCACCCTGATGTCGCGGAGTTATGTCGATGACTCTAAGTCTGCCGGATGCCAAATTCAGGCTTTTCTGATTCAGACGTATACTCCTTCTTGGTCTCATTGCCTGTCGCATTATTGTTAATCACTTTATAGTTTCATGTTTGCGGATGTGTTCTGGGCACTCGCTATGGCCTCCAACGTCTACCTCACATTTTATCGTCAGTTCGACGGGCCAAAACTTCGCAAAATCGAGCCAGTATACGTGGTGCTATGCTATGGCGTTCCTTTTATTCCAGCCCTGATCTTCATATTCCTGAAGAATCGGGATGGTGTTCACGCATACGGAGACGCGAATTTGTGGTGTTGGATAACTGTGGAATGGGAAGCTTTGCAGCTTGCCACGTACGGCCTAATATGGTGCTTATTCCTGTCCCCTGTTGAACAAGTTGACGTTCTTGCTAGTGTTTCTTGTTTTCACTAATCTCAAACAGGGTCCTAATTCTTCTCACCTCTTCTATCCACATTCGCATTGGATGCACTATTTACAAATGGAGAAGGCGAATGCACAGCTTCACAAACTCTGCTGATACAGACCACTTATCCACAGCAGCACGAAGCCATGAGCTTGCCAGTATTTCCAAGACTACTGAAATCACGATGCATGCGTCGCATATCGCTGTTTCTGACCCGATCCAAGCATTGAGCTTTACACATATGCCTCGAGAAGCGTTGTCAGTTAACATCTCTGCGGACCCTGCTCTGTCCTCGGCCCACGCCCATTACCAAAGCAACACCAAGCCCCGGCATTCGGAACATCAAGGGAACAGTCAGAGCGATAAAGCCGCTCTTTCTTATGCCAGATGTGCCCTTCTTTTCTTCGTGGCAATGCTGATTACCTGGATCCCGTCAAGCGCGAACCGCCTCTACGTCCTCCTAAATGGCAAATCCTCCCTTCCCTTAGCATATATGAGTGCCTTGGTCCTCCCCCTCCAGGGCTTTTGGAACGCGTTGATTTACTTCTTCACTTCGCGAGCAGCATGCCGGGACTTCCTCGCCAATGCACTACTCAAACATCGTCGTTTCGGCGTGCCTGTTTCTACCAGCAAGGGGGATATTGTGAGTAAGGGTGTCGGGCAAGGTTACCGGTTAACGGAAAGGGAGACATTGAAGAAACATGGTCGCGGCGACGCTTCAGAAAGTACGACGTCTTTAACAGCACAGGTTTAGAAGGTTGTGTATTCGTATATAACCATTCGTGGACGAAATCTTTGAAGTCGATCAGATCCCGTACCTCGATCACTCATCACCTATTCCCCCCTTATGGTCGTAACGGGGAAAAACCGCCAGGTAAATGGACGAAACACTAAGCATGAAGCTCCTTTGCTACATAATTAGGTGGTGATAATTTGCGTGAACGAATCATGGCACCACAGATACGGCATTTGGAGGCAGTCTGACAGAGCCTTCAAGTTTCCTGTGTCCCTCTACTTATCGCCGCTGATTCGTCAAAATACTCTATCATGACAATTTTTCCGTCAGCTTCCCTTTCCAGAATTGGCAGGTCGTTGAAATAACATAGATGATGAGCGTGTGGGGCATAGCTGGAGCGTGCCTCATGGCCAACTGATACCTGAAATGATCTAGTTTATCGGGTCTATGTCTTCTGGTTGCATTCAAGCTAAATCAACTAGTGGAATAATGTCCGAGCGTAACCAGGGCTGACTCGTGTACTCTGCCGATCGCATTCAGGTTATGGAGAAAATCCCGCGCGCCATTCTTCGCCACACCCGACTTACGTATGATTTACTGCTTTGACCATTGAACTTAATATAATCTGTAACGCAAACGATCGATCTTCCGCAACCCCACAATATCTAGCCGGCATTATTGATGATCGACCATACCATTCACCAGGCCCCCAACGTACGAAAGCAATGGTTCGAGTCTCTACAATCATATGACAGCCCTTGTCTAGTGATGAAAAGAAACGCTGGCGTCTAAGCTATGACTAGCTGTCGATTAACAGGGGCTTCAGCATACGTCTAGAGGCGACTATGATAGGAACTATAGAAGTGAGCACCTCGGACGTGGATCTCCCTTTGTGGTTATCTTCCTACTGTCGCGGCGTAGTTGGACTCGAACAAATCCCGGACATCCTTTATTTCGTTTCATAATCCCCACTTCTTTATTTGATCTAATTGTCACTTCCGTTTCGTGCACTGGTGATGACACAGTGTCGTCAGCATCAGTAGCTGATGTCAAGGTTGCCTCTATGGCCGTTGGTTTCAGCATCGGTTTTGGCTTTCTTACCACATGGTAAGTCATTAAAAAGACGAGGCGGAGCCGAAACCCGCTACGCAGTGCCTATATATATATATGCTATGGGGAGAAGTCATCGTTAATTTGGGTATGATGATTATGGGTTGGATCTGGATCGACGAAGTGGTAAAATCGACGTGAGTGTGGCATGACTATGTAATTTTGTCAAAAGCTCACGGTTCATATGTAGTGTCACGGTTCTCTTTTTTATCCTCTTTTTTATTTTTTTTTTTCGGGTCTTTCAGGTTCAACTCTTGATGCAGATTATCATCCATCGAAGTGCAATCATTGTAGAGCACCGAGGGACAATAACGAAGATCGAAAGAGGTGCGGCGGCGATTATGACATGCATTAACATCGCCGTTTTTTGCATCTTCATTCCTGCGCATCGCGATCCGCCTCTTAGCGACGTGTATATAGGATGATCCATGGGTACGTGCTGACCTTCTTTAACTTTGTCCAGATCAACAAGTATTGGGATCGGACGTCTAAATTCCTCATCATGACACTCGATGCTGGTCTAAACTGGTGCTTGGATCAAGCCATCGTTATCTAGTGCCTCATGGGTCCTAATTACTTGCTGAAGGATGCTTTGGTCAAGTTGAGGTAGGTTTTCAATTGCTTTGACTGGAACTACGACATTATGGCGCAAAGGCAATAAAATCGTTGGCTGATTAGGGCTGGTAGACGATCGACGCAGTGTGTCAGAAATAGGAAGGCGGAAAGGATCCCCACACTGTCCGTCCCCAATGGTAAGTCAATTAAATTTTCAAGGCATTAATGTGACCGCACCGTCTTCGTGGTTCCATATCTCCTTGAGACCCCGGCTGCTTCCGTCCCGTCCCTTTCATGCAACCATCACAGGGTACTTGTTTTACAGGCCAGATTGATAGTAAGAAGAAGTCTCAGAGTTGATTCACCAACATCCGGTTGGTTGGCCATCTGAGAGGGAGGGACCGGGGTCTCAAGGAGCTAGGTCCAACGAGGGTCATCAAGCATTGCATATCCTCTTTACAAATACGTTCCTTTCTTTCTGTCTGACCTGGCGTAACTCGTTATTGTGACTGATTAATTGCATCCAATATAAGCTCTCATTAACTTTACTCGAATCGCAGACATTACCCGCCAAGCCCCTAGAGGGTTGATGCTTGTATATACTATAACCCTTGCTTAAGCGTTAGTCTTGCGACCTCAACCCTGCTAGTGGAGGCTTCTCGATTCCAAAGTTTCTAAATGGTTGGCCTACCTGCTTTTCTGCCTTGAGGTGCTTGTCGAAATTGCTTTCTTGAGATAAGACTGGTGAGCTAGATTGAAGGAAGCTACTTGTTTAGTTTAAACGCATGCTGATAGCTGGGTGTAAGTATTAAACTAACAAACATTCAGGAGCCAGCTAAACTATATATGCCTGTCTGTATATGTATGTGTCTATATGACGTTAAGTTGAGCAAGATGCGCAAGCTTTAGTTTCTGTCGGAGATAATGTTAAGCAAGTGGCGGTGAAGCAAGAAGAGACCTGCAAGGCTATGATCCAACGACGACACAGAGCGATTTACGTACTATAGCCCCTACTCACGGCCTAATAAGATGCTTGGTCTAGTTAGTAAGTGGGATGAGTAATAGAATTGGTATGACCGAGATTATTCGTGATCGTAATATTATCGAGGTCTATTATTAAACCAAGATTTAACCATCTCAACAGCCTATAGTCGCCAGGATCTCCTATTTTACGAGGGAGATAGCTTATATCTTTTTTTAGTTTATATTAACTCTAAGATATTACTTATTATAAAATTCTCCATAACCCCTGTTTCTGCTTAAACATCTAAGTTAAGAATAATCGTCGTTAGGATCTATTGTAATTTCTTTAAGGTACCTGCTTTATTCAGAAACTATACAAACTTCCAAGCAGGGCCACAAGATGATTATACTTAGAAGCTTAATGTGAAATAAATAAATTGAGATTGCTAACTCTTTATTATATAGCGAGAAGCATGCCTAATTAGAATTCCAAAGAGTATACAAGCTCCCTTAACTAAGAGACGATAATTCAGCGTCTTGCCCGGATGAGAGTTTGGTGGCTGTCTTGCGCGACTTACAAATCGAACCTTTGCTTTATAAGATTCCTAGGGCGCGTTTAATAAATCCAAGGACAGGATGGAGGGTAGGGATTGTACCAGACAATCATCGAGAAGAGTTCAGCTGTGACCCAAACGAATATATCGTAGTTTGCCCAAGTTTCTTAATACGATTGGACAACTCTACTAGGCCGTGTGTCTTGATCCCACGACAGATGTAAGTCAAGATGTTCAGCCCAAAGACGATGGTGAGTTGCGACTTCTCCGTGGCGCTACTGTTGAGTTTCCAGAAGATTGTTACTGGGATAACAGATAAACTAGCATCGACAAAAGTGTTGAATGCTTTGAAACTATTAGAGTGCCCTTTAAGGTCCTTAGAAGAGAATAACTCACATCTAGTAAATGTTCCATAACTGGACATGATATGAGGATCGATGCAATTCCCCTTAACCCTTATATCCTAAAGAGCTTTGTCGGGCGTGAATTGCGCGAAAGTCAAGATGGAGCAATACACGGCGACTAGACTTGCTAGAATGATTGTGAAAGACCACAGATACATCTGCCGCCATCGCATACCCGACAACTTGATTATGGCAAGAAGCAGTGCTAAACAGAAATCTTTCCAGAAGCAACGCCCAAGATCCCGGGGACCTGTCTGAGCCAGTCCAAGAACAGCACCAAAAACATGTTGTCGAGACCGGATTTCTGAACGTCCTCGATGTGTTGCAGACCTTCATGCCAGGCATACATCGTTAAGCTAACACTCCAAGCGATGGGGCAGAGCTGGTCTCTGAATTAGCCGTTTCGGTCCACTCATTCAATTGATATATACCATGGCAAAGATCATGAAAAGGTCATCCCAGCCAAATATGCGATTTCTCGTGCAAATAACGACCCTGAGAATCGCGGTGACCAACAGATGATCTGTCACTTTAGCCTTCCTGGCTTTTCCGTCTTTAGTGAGAGTGAATGCAGATTAATTTGTGAGGATAAGAACTGGGTGGTCTATGTTATAAGTCTTTTTTCTCAGCCCATTAATATTCTCGAATTTTTGGAACTCTTACCCTGATTTGACGGGTCTTGGCCCATTTTCGCAAAGGCTTTCGGCTAGACTGGTTCCACTTTCACTGTGCGGCACAGGAGGAATGAGTATCAGTAGCGTCCAATTACAGCCTGTTCAAGGGGGAGCCAACCGTTGTCTCGTCCTGCTAAGGCAGGGGTTCCCAACACTGCAGCCTGCAATATCACGGCGCAGACCCCTCATACGGTCTCCTCGTAATTCATCTTGTTGGCCGCTCCCTTCCCCCTCCTCCCTTCTCTTCAACCATTTCTCCAAGTGCCCTCTTATAGATCGCTACAATGACAAACAGTCATATCACAAAGCCCGTGGTGGAGCTTGAGCTCCTGGTCAACCAGCTCAAATTACTTCTACACGACCCCGAGTCCTTGGGAGATGACGCACAGCGTCAAGAACTCAAGCAGCTGTGCCGTCAAGCGGCAGAAGTTCTCGAGGCCCCTTTTGAAACTGTCCAGCGCCTGGCTTATTCGGTACGATTGCTTCCTCGGAGTTGGTGAGATAAATTGACCAGAAACAAGCCCTTGCCTTTGGTGACGTCCAGGATTGCGCAAGAACACAGGCTTTTTGAGACATTGGCAGCAGCCCAAGAGCCTGTCCATCTCGCCAATTTGGTTAAGATCAGCGGTCTTGAAAATCGTATCTTGGAATCCATCTTAGACTACCTTGGTACTCAGAATATGGTCGTTGAGGCTGAACCAGGACGTTTCTCAGCCACCAAGCTCACTCATCTACTAACAGATCCTCTATTCCAAGATGCTATCACACACTTGTAAGAACTATGATTCAGTCACTCGTCGCGGGGCTAACCTTCATAGCCATGATAACTGCCTGCCGGCTTTTACGGCATTCAACACTGTGCTGAGTAACCCCTCCAAGAACCTTACTGCTTTCAAAGTTGGCCAGCATTCAGGGGAAGACTTTTATACCTGGATGGAAACTCATCCTATTCAACAGGGGGCATTTCATAGATTCATGGAAGCTCAATTCGCTAGTCTTCCCATCTGGCTTGATGTTATGGACTTTGAGACTGAGATGGCTAAGAATATTTCCCCAGCAGAAGTTGCCTTTGTCGACGTTGGTGGCGGTGCCGGGCATCAATGTGGTGCCCTCAAGAAGAAGCTGCCTGAACTCAATGGCAGGGTCATCTTGCAGGATAGACCGGAAGTTCTCGAAAAGGCGTTGCCCATTGATGGGATGGAGAAAATGGGCTATGACTTCTTAACAGAGCAGCCAGTGAAGGGTATGTTTTCAACGATATGAGGCATTAAACTAGTGACTAACTTCTGGGAAAGATGCTCGGGTGTATTACTTCCGTCAGATCATGCACAACTTCGATGACGAAACTTGCATCAAGATCTTGCGGTCGCAGCTTTCTGCTATGGGCCCCAACAGCGTCATTGTCATCGATGACAAAGTCCTGCCAGATATCAAGCCATTGCCAGGCACGCCTGGCGTGGAGTATACAGCAGCTCTTAGCTTGGCTATGAAGGCGATGTTTGACGCTCTTGAAAGACGCGAGACTCACTGGAGACAACTATTGACTAGCGCTGGCCTGGAGATCAAAAGCATTCGCAAGTTTACCAAGTTTGACGACGCTGCTATTATTGCTGTCAAGTATTAGCGATGGCAACATTTGTGGAGGTAAGGATGTTAGTGGTGCAACGGGTAGGAGTGAGATTTAGGAAGCATCCCTCCCCAGAAGATGCCCAAGAGGACAGATTCGGTGGAGAGATTGCCGGTACTACGCCAACCTAGGGGAGGGCCGAGTAGAGTCCAACGTATTTTCCAGTGGTGAGCTAGGATAGACGGTCATAATTCTCTCATTCAGCCTTCCCCTCTCGGCCTTCCCCACTATGAGTCTAGACCCAAGAATAGAAAGCTTAACGTTTTAGATGAAAACTAGACTGATCCATCGGACGACTCTGCTCCGAGAGGGTTTGCAGACTGGCTGTCTTAGCCGGAACGGCACTAGCCGCCTTGAGAGCTTAGACAAGCTAACCATGATTCCTCCCCCGCATGGGGAGAGTTGGAGCTTCCCCGGACTTCTGTGAACCGTGGAGTAAGAATCTGGGGTAAATGAATGACTTCTGCAGTTGCACGATGGGAGTATATATGTGGTTGATGCATCTCATACTTGCACTGCATCTGACGCAGTTAACTACCCAACTCTCAATCTTCGTCTCTTCCCATTTTCTTAATTCGACAATATGATCGGCAAAGACTCCAATTTGCCTTCCGACAAGCACATCGATGCTTCGCACTTCGAACATTTACAAAGTGTAGGTGAGGGCGAGGTTTTGGAAACCAAGTACGCTTGTGAGTTTGACTGACACCTAAAGTCTTGGTCGTAAAAGGCTAACTATCCAGCACTTGGGCGATGGGCGGTTGTCAAGACTTTTTGGAGAGCCATGCTCTTCTGCATGATCCTCAACTGGGCCGCCCTAAACGACGGTGTAATTAAATCCCATATTTTTGACACGAACTAGACTGACCTGCTCTACAGTTCCAACAACAGATTCCCGGCAATGTTATCCCCATGCAGTCCTTTATCAACCAGATGGCCGACACCACTATCAATGGCGAGCCGGTCATCAGCGCCAAGGTTATCTCATACTGGCAAGGCTTCGCCGAGATGTCTAAGACGTTGGGCATGTTCACTGGAGGCTACTTCGCTGACCGCTTTGGCCGAAAGTATGGATCCATCGGGAATGTAGAAGAGTATCCACTAACTGACGATTAATAGGAGAGCCATGCTGGGTGCCATTGTCATCCTTCTCGGCGGCTCCATTGCAGAGATCACGGCCTTTGATTGGAAGAGTTGGCTCGGGGCTGCTGTTCTCGTACGATGCGGAGTCGGCCTTGCCCAGTCTATCCTCATTACCTACGTCTCAGAGCTTTCGCCCTTCCAGATTCGCGGATTTATGATCGGTGCCTATCAGCTTTTTATTGCTCTTGGACAACTAATCAGCGCCATCGCCACCCAACTCATCACTATTCATCAGCCAACCAAATGGCGGCCTCTGATCGCTACCGAGTTTATCTTTACCGGTGTATGTACCCACGCTGACCAAATACGCTCTATACTTGCTGATTCTCTTTCTCTTAGGTGCTTGTAATTATGATCTGGTTTGTGCCAGAGTCTCACCTTTATCACGCTCGTAAAGGCAATCACGAGCAAGCAAAGCGATCCATGCTCAGGCTGTACGGCAATGTTTCTGATTATGATGTGGTGAGTGTATTTGCTTACAGTATCTGGGGTGCTTACTGATAGCTGTGTCCAGGACCATGAGTATCGCGTCATTCAACATGGTATCGAGGCCGAGCGAGCATTCAGCCAGGCATCCATGGAGTCATCATTCTTTGAGATTTTCAAAGGTCTTAACTGGCGCAGAACTCTAGCCGGTTGCATGGGTATCTGTAGTCAATGGACGGCCGGTGCGCCTATCGTCTTTGCGTACTCCACCGTGAGTTTACAGTAAACCCCCAGCATAGTTGCACCAAGACTGACTAGTTTTCAGTACTTCTTCAAGGTTGCCGGCATCAAAGATCCATTCCTCGTCACCATCATCACGTGAGTTTGTCGATATCTAGGGGGAGGTTGCCTTGGCTAATATCACCAGCTTCGTCTTGCTTATTGTCTCTATCTTCTCGTCGCTGGTAGCCTGCGAGTACATCGGCCGCCGACCCCTTCTTGTTGGGTAAGTGGCATGTGTCAACTTTGGATCCGTTTCTGATATGATGTAGTGGCTGCTTCCTTATGCTTATCTTTAATATCTGCCTCGCAACAACCGGGTTCTTCAAAACAGACTCGGCTGACAAAGCAGCCCTCGCATTTTTGTTGCTCTGGGTCATTTGCTACGGCTGTTCTGCTGGTCCCATTGGTTATGTTGCTTCCGGTGAAACCTCGACTCCCCGACTCCGGGCTCAAACCACCTCATTCAACTTAGGTTGCTATGGACTTGGCTTGTAAGTCACTGGTATTGCCCAAGTTATAGTTGCTAACCTATATTTAGTGTTGTCTTCCAGTGGACTATCTCGTATATGATTAGTCCCGATGCAGGAAACCTGGGAGTCAAGGCTGTCTATGTGTGGGCTGGCCTCTTGGTCCCAACCGTTATCCTTCTCTGGTTCTACTATCCTGAGGTGAGTCGTGCGCCTACTCATTGCTTCCACTGTACTAATATCCTTCTAGACCTATGGCCGAACTTACTGGGAACTCGATGAGCTGTACGAGCGTAAGATCCCAGCTTGGAAGTTTAAGAATACCACAACTCTGTCCGATCAGAGCGGTCACAAGAACAAAGCTCTCATGTCTGGTCAGACGAAGCAGGCTTCCGATACTACTTGCTAGGTTGAGATGGTCAGATTCACATTACAACGTTATACATGGTACGAGCCTCATATGTACTAGCAGACCGCATGATTTTTCTCATACTTTGCTTTGAGGGATTTTACTATCAGGGTGGTAGGTACCAGTGACCATCTGATCATTTTGGATCTCTCTTTTGGTCAATGGTACATCGGTCCTTGACACTTACATCTGACCCTACAATGAGTTGACACGGTTAAGCAAGAAGGGTACGACGCTTTCGAGCAAGGTTTCTTTGTGCGGCTACCTAACTATGAGGGAACATGCTCAGGGGGAAAGCCCAATTAGTTATGCGCAGAAATTACCTTGTTTTCCACTGCAGTGGTGCCATTTCTGCTTACGTGCGGGTTCTGATGGATTGATGTCACACGGATCTCGGCATGTTAGGCATTTAAGCCAAATTTCTGCTGAGCTTGAACTGCGTAAGGGTACCACATGCCTCTAAGAGGCTGGCCTCAATGATTGCAAAGAATACGCTTGCTCGTCTACAATGAGAATAAACATCTACATTCATATAACCCGTTACAAGGGCCAAAATATGACAATGCCTTTGGACATATCGCTTATTGGCATCTAGATGTTCCCTGACTACTTATCCATCATCATTCAAATAGCCGATGTCGATATCAGTCATTAGAGCTGTGAGTTAAAGTCTGGCAGAGCGCTGAATAATGAATAATCATAACAGACAGGGTCGAGGAAATATGGGTCGAGCCTGGGCATGGCCGGGTCCGGGTTTCGGCGTTCTGGTGATACAATAGCCAGTTCTCCTCCTTGACCAGGTGTGCTTGGGGTTGGGAGTGATGGGTTGGGAATGGTTTGGGACAACGGCAATGAATTCATTCGGTCTATGGCGTCGGCGATGAGTTCCGAGGTACAACAACGAACTTGATCGTACTCAGACTCGGCCATGCGCCACATTCGCCTCGCATTCTTTAAGCAGCCTAAAATGACTGTGACACGATTGTAGTGTTGCTCAAAGCACTCGTCAGCATGGCCCTGTGAGGTGGCGAGCTGGATGAACCCGCAGATAGCCAGGGCTGGTATGACAAAGGGCGTGTGCTTAAGCACATTAGGACATAATGATATGCAATCGGATATGCGTCTCGAAGCATCCGTTGCCTTGATACCCTGAATCAAGCCCGTCGATGTCGAGAGGTGGTTATTCTGTGCGAGGGGCAAAAAGGGGTCCTTTGTGTCTACCAGTACAGGGTACAAGTTGCTCCGTGGAAGATGCAAAAGCATGCTAGCCAAAGCGATGAGCACGTGAGCTTGGAACATCATTTCGTTGATATTTCCGTAAGAATCAACAATTTCCAGTTTCTCAGTTGGCAAATGATTAGACCAGCTGAGCAGGGCGTTCTCAATTGATTGTGTGTGGTCGTGGTTGGTGTTTTTCAACTGATTCAACAGCAGGACGCGGCCCAGAATAGTTGCAGCTTCGATACGATAGCTGAACGACGAGAATGCCACGTCCCCTGTGGAGAGTATTCGCCTCTTGAACTCTAGGACATGGTGTGGATTGGGGATGTCAAGGCGCCCATTGTATAAGACCTCTTCGCATGGTAGGCAAACCTCAGGGCGAGTGCTACTGCAACGAAGGTTCATAGTTTTAGGCGGTATAGCCATGGATATATCTGTGATGTAGATTTCCCACCAGGTTCTCCTTAAGCTTTCGGCCTCGATCGGGTTGTCCAAATGTCTGGACGCTGCGAAATCAGCAAGATGCATGCCGAGCTCCATAGCCATCCGCGTGCATTGATCGAAGAAGCTGCCGGCCGCATCGATTTCATTGCTGAAAAACAGAAGTATCGAGTATATGAGAAGGGACTGCACCATGCAGGTTGAAGTATCGGTGGTGGACATCAGGTCAGCCTCGACTTCGGCTCGTAACTGTGAGTTCGGCCCAGAAGGAGTATAGTGGGAGCCGGCAAAGTCGATCACGCGTCGTAGATAGTTAGGGTAGCCTCGGGATGTGAATACGGAACTGGGAACCAGAAAGGGGTGAGCGTTGTGAAAATTCTCGTAATAGAGTCGAAGGAGGCGGTCTTGATCGGACCATGGACGTGTGGGTGGAGCTGTACTCCCCAGGTTGCTGCTTTCGAGGCTATGAGGAATGATATGATTAGTGTCAAGGGGATTATAACGCGATATGTCATGGTCATCATGCGGATGCGACGTCGGGCGAGTTCCGCGGTTATAGTCCTCTTCGCTGGACTGTCTTTCGTCCAACAGGCTTCCGGGCCGTGAAGGCTGCTGGGCTGGCCGGAGGGCGGATCGAACCAGATCATTGCTGGTATTTGTAGCTTTAGCCATGTTGGAGGACGAGGACGTTGCTTCTTGAGAAGTAGAATTTGGGGAGAGAGGCAAGCTAGTGGGATTGACAGTCACGCAATCCACGAAGCTGGAGGATTGTCGTTGGTGCTGATATGATTGCATTGTGGGCTGCTGTTGCTGCGGCTGTTTTTGTTGTGGTGTCGGTTGTTGTGATTCTTGTGCTGGAGTTCGGCGTTGCTTGCGCCGTCCACCACGTCGCGATGGTTCATAGTAGCATACTTGGTCAGTCTCAGTGCATCGTGAACAGGATGGCTTCCCCGCATCGCATTTGAGATGCTGTTTTCTGCACACAGAACAAGCCAGAGACGCGATACCAGTCGACTTGACTGATCTCGAAGATAGGGCGGTCATGATGGTACCGGGGATGGGAATGACCTGGGGAAAGATGACACTGAAGGCCAGGGATGAAGGAGCATGGTTGACGCTGAGTCGGCGATCCAACCGAACATACGGGCTAAGCTCTGGTGGCGTAAGCCCGAGCCAGTAGATAACAGCCGATAACGTTCAAGTATCCGCAGTCGAGAAATACCGGGGATTGGAAAAGACATTACCCTATACCCTTCCAATTGGCGCCTCTGTAGGAGGTTAAAAGGCATTAAAATATCCCAGAAGCGCTCATTACAAAATTCCTCATTTTTAGTACTTTTTAGGGCTTTGGGAATATAAACAAATCTGAGGTCGCTGGTCACTTTCAGCCTGAGTTTCACTGTCACAGACAACCTACGTTGTGCGACTTTGCAGTGCTTAGATGGATGACCCAACAAGCTCGATCATGAGGCTATCGCCCAATCAGATATCTGCAACTGGCTGAGTCAGACGGAGGATTTATCGGATTATCCTATTTCCGACGACTTTGGAGAGGGTCATGTCTATTTTTATCTCGATGGTACGGAAAGTGGAAAATCAGAAGCCAGACAGGGCCGGCCAACGAATTAAAAGGCCCTTCCTTCTTCAGGCCCAGAACCGCCCAGCCAATTGCCAACTAACCCCACTGAGCCAGCCCGGGCCGATCAGATCCCGAAAGACTTGAAATCCGTCAGACAATTCAATCGGCGATTGAAACGTAAGAAATATCATCGGGGCTTGCTTGCTGGGACATTGACCAATGACTACACTAAATTTGATCGCCGATTTCCTACCACTAGGGTACGTACCGTCGGCGATTGAATTTATGCAGCTCTACACATAAAGTCAGTAGCCCAGGCCGTCGGTCGGTGATTGATCGTAAACGGACAAACACTCTTATCATTTATCATTTACCATCCAATTGAAGCTTCGTTTGGCCTATCATTTGACCACATTATTCACTGATAACGTTCACAATGGCTGCGGTATCCACGCGTTTTGCACCTCTTCCGCTCACCCAATGCGCGTCATCTCACCGTCCGGTAGCCCTCTCATCATTCAACCATATCGAAGAACCGAAGTTGTACACTTTGGATGATTTAACAAATGATGTCAGAGCTCACTTGGGCGAGTCTGGCGGAATTGGATGTGCAGAGGTTGACGAGGAATACCTGATCTCTTTGGCACGAAAATACGTGTCTAACCCCAACGACTGGGCACGCTACTATCATAACTGCCCGGGCAAAAACTATACCCGTAACGCAATCGTGAACATCAACTATAAAGCCAATATTGTTAGTTAGCTACCCCCTGTGAACCTTCATCGTCGTATCGCAGTCTCTGGGTATCACTAAGCTAACACATGTCTGCAGTTACTCTTGGTTTGGAACCCCGGGAAAGGTTCACCAATCCACGATCATGCCAATGCCCATTGCATCATGAAAGTCTTGGCTGGGGAGCTGACCGAGACTGTCTACAAGATGCCCCAGGCCGGTTGCGAGGCACAACCTCTAGACATCAAAAGCGAAACTACCCACCAGCCTGATCAAGTCACGTATATCTCGGATACTATCGGCCTCCATCGTGTGCACAACCCGCATCCTACACACGTGGCTGTGTCTTTGCATTGTATGTTCCTTTCGCTCCAAAGTCCTCCTAGTCAATGCTGACGCTTGTACGAAATAGTATACACACCGCCTAATGCTGCTGATATTGGCTACCACATTTTTGACGAGTCGACCGGTCGTTCAAGCTTTGTTCCCAAGGCCCAAGCACACTAAATTTGTTGTTTAGAGCGTTCAGAACTTCTTCTTTCTTTTTCTATTCTTGTTTTTAAAATGATATACCCTTGGTAATATGGAATGCGAAGAATGTGCCTAATCAGGAGGGAAAGAGTGGAAGCAAGTCAGAAGAGTACCCGACTATTTGTTAAAAAGTCGGCCCCGAAAGTCAGCCTATCAATTTGACCAGTTTCAGTAAATGAAGAACAAAGGAATGCCACATGAGCCGGTGACGACGTTTGGGTGACGATCTTTTCTCTACTGTACTATTTCTGCATGTAATAAACAAGTGGCGTTCCAGTTAAGTGTTCCTTTTTAGATGCTATTTCCCTCTGAAGTACTCAACCCGACCTAGAAACTGCGAGATTCGTTCCCACATCGCGACAGGGTTTGAATACATGACAAAATGACCACTGTGGGGAATCTCAGCCAACTCTACACCAGCCTTCAGTAGTCGTGGTAAATATGACAAGGAGGAGTACTGCTCTCCGAACATGTACATCTTCGGAAACTTGAAGCCTTCGAAAGCATCCAGCAAGTTCCCGTTATCAGTGCATTCCACCATAGACTCAAAGGTAGGCCGAATTACAGCGGCCTGCACCTTTGCGCGAAAGGAAGCCGCGTACAACCCGTTACTGTAAAGCGGTGATTGGCGTGTCCGCTTAATGAACTCATCAGCAAATATCTGAGGATCATCTGATGGGTACTCAAGAGTCTGACGACTCAAGAAGCAGTCTTCTGGAGCGAGGTTTCCTTTGATGTTGATAAAACTCAACACCGAGGTCGGTTGTCGTTGGGCTAACAGATTCGACACTAGGCCGCCCATTGAATGCCCAACGAGATGATAATGGGTGATGTTGAAGTACTTGAGTACCTCTTCCGCTAGCGAGGCAAGCAGAGGCATAGACAACTTTGACAAATCGGACATGGTCGATTCGCCGCTACCAGGAGCGTCGTAGGCTAAGAAAGACCGACCAGCAAATAATGGATTGAGTGAGATATCGACATAATCTTCTTTTGTGCCGCCAAATCCATGTAGAAAGACGAGAAGAGCCAGGGGTCCATCTCGGCGAATGGTTGACAGGCTGATAGAGACATCATCAAGACGAATCTCGATGGTTTGCCGTATGAGTTGTTGGGGGTCGGTGGCTTTTGTCATTCTGAAACGGATGAGTCAATCGTCGAGAATCGAATAGAAATATAGTGTATCAGATTGTTTCAATGCTATGAATTACTTTGATCCTAAGCTCCCATGCTTATATGATTACTGTTGTCAATGTCCCGGCGAAGTCAAGAACTAACGACGACCCACTCCGGCAAGAAAATCTTTCGCCGTGATGGCTTTCTAGCCACATGGCCCCACTCACGAGTCAGTCTGTCAGTGTACACTGCTGGGTTTACTTTGTAGTCTCTGTGCGGCCTAAGATCTCATACTGGCTTACTGACAAATAGCTTTGAGCGGTGGGAACGACCTATTCATGTGCCAAAAGCATGCCGCTTTGCAAATTTACAGGACTCAATGACAAGCGTTTACTTCCAACATTGGAACATGTGCAATAGTAGGGACTTTTCAGGGCATGACGTCAACAATCTGGTAATGGCTGTGAAGTAATCGTATGTCTGACTTGGAATCTTATTTGTTTGTCAAGTCCGCGCGGCTTTGAGCTCGGCTATATACCAATTTTGAATTGCGCGAACGTCATAACCCAGGGCGACTGTATCGAACACAGCTAAATGCTTTTTGGCGTTTACTCCATCATTTGACAATCGACCCAACCATTTACCATGCGTCCGGGCCGCATTCACAATTCTTGCAATTGCGTTGACGAATTCAGGCTCATCACCATTTGCAGGGACGTATCCAAGAATTGAGAGGGCGAGGTCATTGGGACCTATGAAGAGCATGTCTAGGGTGACAGTCAGGAAACCCGCTGAGAGAGCTGAAGGGATCACAAGGACTTGTACTCACCCACACCAGGAACGGCACAAATAGCGTCGACGTTTTCAACACCTAGCTTTGACTCAATTTGTAGGCAAGTGAGGAGTGTCTCATTGGCTGTTTTCATATATGTCGGTATATCGACCCCGAACGCAAAACCGGGAAACGCCGAACCCTGCCCTCGTAGACCTTGAGGTGGGAACTTGGCATTCTGAACCACAGCCTTGGCATCATCAGCCGTATTGATCATGGGAATAACAATACCGTGTGCACCAGCATCTAGGGCTCGTTTGATCAAGTCTGGATGAGTCATTCGAATCCGGACAAGTGGTGAGACACCTTGGGAGGCGATAGCTGCAACAGAGTTATGCATGGCGTCGTCGCTGATGTGTCCATGTTCGCAGTCGATGATGATGCCGTCAAGCCCAGTAGAGGCCACTAGCTGAGCTGTACGAAAGGAAGGAAGACCAAGGAACGTCATGATTGGTTTCGAGTTGGACCGAAGGGCGTTGAGTAACCGCAATCGCGGGTTCTGAACAGTGGTTGTCAAAGCTGTCGCGTAAGACATGTTGAGTTTGTAACGTATGGAGTTCAATCAAGGTGAGATATGATATTGCAAGTATCATCTAAAGCAATGGAACTTAAGGCGGAAACCGTTCAAAGGTGTCGATCAAACTTGCAGCCAAAAGCCATCGGTTATTAGATGACTGTAATACCCAGCGGATCTTGTACTGCTCGGTAACTGGCAGAATGGCCGACGGACAAAGAATTGCAATACTGTGAGCTCAGATAAGGCTTTTATAAAATCTTTTTCATAATCGAAAAGCATTCGCAACTGTTTTCGGTACTTCCGACTCCTATCATTCGGTGTCCTGTTGTTCGCCGAACCAGCGGTCGGCTTGCTTGTTTTTGGCCGCAAAGGCGAACGTACTTTGCATATCAAGCCGACCTTCATATTTAAGTTCCATTGACTGATCATGGGCGATACTCCGTGACTCATTTTTATTTACGAAAGTGCTCTAAAAATGACTTGGCTTGACGAAGTATCTCCTGCTCGACCTGACGCCGCCTTTGCTCTCGTAGCCGCCTGCAAAGCGGATACGAATGACCAAAAGGTCGACCTATGTCCAGGGTTTTATCGAGATGGCAACGCAAAACCTTGGATTTTACCTTCTGTTGCGCAGGTACTGTAAAAACATTCAGTGTACGCCAAAGAGTGCAGAGACCTAACTTCCACAGGCTAAAGAGCGGATACATGCTGACCCTGATCTCGACCATGAGCATCTGCCTCTTGTCGGCCATCCAGGATTAGTAAATGGGGCACAAAAACTGGCTTTTGGGACTCGCGACTTAACGCGTGTGGCTTCGATACAGACCGTGTCTGGCACAGGAGCTAATCACATCGCCGCTCAGTTCCTGTCAACTAAACTCAAGCCCGGAACAGTCTGGATCTCTAATCCAAGCTGGATCAATCATACAGAAATCTGGAGACTCGCCAATCCGCAGATTCAACAGCGGTTTTACCCTTATTATGATCCGGTACATCACAATGTGGACTTTGAGAAGATGACTGAGACTTTGCGGGATGAGGCTCGCAAAGGAGATGTCATTCTACTCCATGCATGTGCACACAACCCTACCGGATCTGACCTAACAGACAAGCAATGGGAGATTGTTGCCAGCCTTTGCAAAGATCTGGAGCTATTCGCAGTCTTTGACATGGCATAGTACGTTACACACCTTTAAGTCCTCACTGTTCTAACTCCTATCAAGTCAAGGCTTCGCATCAGGAGATCTAAGCCAGGATGCTTTTGCGATTGCTCACTTCTTCGACAGATCTGACCTTGAGTTCGCTGTTGCGCAATCCTTTTCAAAGAATTTTGGCATTTATGGAGAACGAATCGGTGCCCTTCATTTTGTTGCACTTGACATCGAGACAGCAACTAAGGTGACGCCATTACTCATGCAAATATCCAGAGCCGAAATCACTTCTTGCCCTTCATATGGCGCTAGGATTGTTGCTGAGATTCTTACGGATCAGAGTCTCTATAAACAATGGCTTGAGGATCTCGTAACGATGAGTGACCGCATGAAGAGCATGCGCGTAAGCTTGTACGAAGGGATTACGCGTAGGAGAGTGCGAGGATCTTGGCAGCATCTCCTCTCAGATGTAAGATTTCCATTTTAACTGTGTCAATGATGTGCTAATCGCTATTGCAGATTGGCATGTTCTCTATGACAGGACTCTCCGAGACCGAAGTCACAAAGCTTAGAGAGAAGCATCACATCTATCTCCTCCCTTCTGGAAGGTTATCGGTGACTGGATGTCAGGCATACTTTGAAACTCCTTCTGTGTACAAGAGGCTAACTTACTGAGTAGTAACCAGCGGCAATGTGGATAGAGTTGCTGAGGCACTGCTTGATGTGCTAGGTACTGATTAGAGTGTTATACATGGGTATGCAGCGCGAAATTCTGGCGCTTGAGGGCCGTGGACTCTATCGGTGAAGCATTGAGGCTGTTATAATCTGAGTACCGGTATGAACGTAAGACAGCACAAACAATTCTGTATGCACGATTCGATGTATTTCATAGATCTCTAGCTAGCAGATATGAAACCTTTGATGCATACAGTATCTCCAATATTACCTTGGAGTTCCTCGATCAGGCCATAGTAGCCTCTTAATTCACTATTTTCTCTTGGTGCATTTGGCAGCGCGGAAAAAGAACATAAGAATGCCATTGAAAACCATACAGGTTATCTACATAACATGATCATTTTCTCTGGTCTGCGAACCTCAGGGAGCAACTAAAACAGCAGAATAAACTCCCATGGAGCTAGTTTCGATGTCGATTGCCTGTGGCAGAAGGGGATGTTTTACGCTAATGAACCCCAAGCTGGCCATTACCCAGTGAAGTACTCATTTTCCACTCTCAGATCAAGTGATATTTGGGAGCAACAGCATGTCCAGTCCCTCGAGGTAGATTCTACAAGGACCACATATTAGGAAAAATGTTATGCGAAACGTTGCCACCATGACGCGAGGTAAAGTTTCGGCATAGAGGAAACGGGGAAACCCCCCCAGAAGCCGGTGCGCCGATCTTAAGCCCACTCGGTGAAGCTACTAAACACCGGTCCAATCGGCATGTTTGTCTTTGACCTGCTTAGAAGGTCTTCTTGTGAGAACGCAGAAAAACTCTTGGTAATAAGAGGAGGAGGCAGGGACTGTTTCTTATAATACTGTTTCTTTTGCATTTCTTTCAAGTACAATATACTCTCTGAATCTTCATCCCTCACAATTTACAACCCAACATTTCGCAATGGCAGACAATAAACTTGAACGTCTCTCAGCACTAGACACTAATACAGTGTCTGACGCCCTGGATTTCCTTGGCCTAGCGGGAGCTACCTTTGGACTTCGACCTCTCTGGGACTGCCCCAAAATCGTTGGTCGCGCCAGCACGATACAATTGGGCCCTAAAGTAGAGGGCTCTCCAGCAACAGCCCACCTGATCACGCCAGTCATAGATGCGGTGACGACAGATGACCGTGTCCTCGTTATCGCTGGAGGAGTCGAGGGCATCTCATCATGGGGCGACATAATTGCCAATGCCTCGAAAGCAAAGAAGATCCGCGGATCGGTCATTGACGGCATGAGCCGGGATATCGACGGTAGTCGGGATATTGGTTATCCCGTGTTTGGTCGCGGTGTGACGATGATCAGTGCTCGCAACAGATTGGTCCAGGTTGACTCTGGCAACCAAGTAGATATGCGTGGCGTCAAGGTCAACCAGGACGACTATGTAATTGCGGATAACTGCGGAACAGTCTTCGTACCTGCATCTCGTATCGATGAAGTGCTGGACCTTGGCGAACGCATCGACCGTCGTCAGCAAGGCATGGTTCAAGAGGTTCGAAACGGCCGTTCTGTGGCAGAAGTCATGCATGACAAGCAATTTGAGGCCATTGCAGCTACTCATACTTCAAAGGAGCCCCAAAAGCACGACACTCACAACACAAACCCCAAGCAAGCTGCGATAGAAGACCAAGAGCTTGTTGCTTTATTTGCCGAGTCTGACACTCCTGGGGTATCAGATGCCCTTGACAAGCTTGGAATCCCCGGCCAGGCTTTCAACATCATGCCTTTGACAAACTACTCGAAGACCACAGTGGGCCCAGCGTTTACAGTACGCTACGTGCCCGCCAGTGACCCCCCTGGAAGCGTAGGTGATTTCATTGATGATGTGGCTGCTGGGGATTTTGTAGTCATCGATAATGGTGGTCGTACAGACTGCACTGTTTGGGGAGATATCATGACGCAGTATGCCGGCCTTCGAGGTGTTGCTGGTACCGTCATCGATGGAGTGTGTCGAGACGTCGACCGAGCAATTAGCGACAATTACCCAATTTTCACCGCTGGACGCTGGATGCGAACCGGCAAGGATCGAGTTCAAGTGGGTGGTGTCAACGAGTCAATCGGCGTGGGAAACGTACGGGTCAGCCCTCGGGATATTGTTGTGGCTGATGCTAACGGCGTGGTTATTGTGCCAAGGGATCGGGCTCGTGAGGTGGCTACACTGTCAAAGAGTATCGAGAAAAGCGAGCAAGGTATTAGGGACATGATATCCAAAGGTTTCTCACTTTCTGAGGCGAGAGAGAAACTTGGATACCACACACTGCAACGAAAGGGTTAGCTTTGGGAGGTTTACGATCACTGGTAGCCCATAGTCGAAGAATTCTAGTGCCAGCGTTCTGAAGCCTAAAGATGTATCATATGTGCACAACACTACCGAGCTATTCTTCCTACCAACAAAGTCGCGTAAGTGGATTGTTTTGCACTCCAGTTCATGTCATTCACGAGCGATAAAGACACTGATTTAAATGGATGGGCTTGTATCTCCACGATTCACCCCTGATCCCGCGGAAGCCAAGGATCTGCCCTGAATAGCTGCAATGAGCGTATAAGAACCTTTCTCTATATTATCTGAACGTGATCGAGTTATTGCAATCGAACTGCTTTTAGGTATATGAAACCTATAAAAACTTGTCCAAATTGATCATTTAGACTCCCGATACCTGACCATCCAGTCTAATTCATAGCCATCTCCCTTTGCAATAGACCTCTTCCACGCAGGTCTCTCTTCGCATCGTGTTCGCCAAGCCAAAACCCGTGGCCACTCATTCAAGTCAACCATCTTTGGATGAACCGCTAGATCAATTGCAACCTTGAGTGCTATGTCGGCACGCGACGGCGTGTCGCTTCCCATTAGCCAGTCTTGGCCCTCAAGTTCCATCTCTATAACATTTAAGGTATTCCCGACCTCCTTATCCAGAAATGCTTTGTTGAGAGCATTCCCCATCATATTGATGAGGGGTCGCAAAAAGAAGGGCGCTTTAGCAGCCACCACCACAAAAAGATGCTTGGTGCCCACCCGGGGTATAATATCCGATATAGCGAGGCTTACAAGAGAGTCCTCGCGAACTGGATCGTCTAGGCCCGGTCGGTGAAAGCGTTGATCTTTGTCATACGTGCGAAGGAGATAAATCATGCAAGCACTCATCTGGGTTATGACCCGCCCGTCGTGGAGGATGAGTTGCGGGGCGTGACCTTGGACATGTGTGTCCGCCAGACCTTCGGCTTGTTTCTCTACCGAGCGTTGAAACCTTTTGATATCGTACTCGACCTCAAGCTCTTCGAGAAGCCACAAGACTCCTTGCACCGAAGGCGAGTGCTGGATCGTCAGTTAGCAAGCAGCAGACTTGAAGAATCATCCGCGACATACAGAGAGATAGACGAATAACAGCTTTGAAGGTGGTGCTTCAGGTTCCATTTTGTATACTTGTGCAGCGATTCTGAAACTCTTTTGGCAGAGGTATGCAGTTTTATAAGAAACTATCTAGAACAAATGAAGGATCATTTAGGGATTAAGCGGAACACTTATTATATATCTATACAATTATAAATCAAGTCAGCTGAGCTAAGATTAGTCGTCGCAGAGCTTTCATATGCGTCGGGGCCTATGTAAAATCTTGCTTAACCTTGCAGTTTAGACACCTATCCTCGGATTTTTTGATGTCCTATTGGCCAGGGCCTTGCGCATAACCTCGCTTTACCTTGGCACATATCCTCGGATTTCTTAATCTCCTATTGGTCGAGGCCTTGCGCATAACTTCGCTTAACCTTGAAGCGTGACATGGCTGACAACTAGTAGCCAAGATAGGCAAAGGGAGTCAGTCCGGGTTCGGGATACCGACAGTAGGCCTCTTACGCGACAGATTCTTTGCGGGAGGGAAGCTTGGATATCACACACTGCAGCGGAAGGGTTAGGTTTAGGACATTTACGATCACTGGTAGACAGGGGTAGTCCATAATTGAGGAATTTTAGTGTCAGCGTTCTGAAGCCTAAGAATATAATATATGTACAAGCTCACCACTGCCGAGCTATTCTTCCTGCCAGCAAAGTTGCGTAAGTGCATTATCGTAGATCCAGTCATCGAGAAATGAGAGATTCAGTGGCGAGTCATCCACCGCTTGGAGGGCGATATTACTTGAACCGGGTGTTGTCAGTTGCCCGCCGTTAAGCAGAGGATGGATAGGTTCTGTCGAGTGAGCTAATCCGACATCTTCATCTGTATGCAAAGCATTTGGTCCAGGATGATACGGACGTTGCGTTTCTAAAATCGCCTGAGTTTCTTTAATATGAGAGTAGAATTCCATGGCCGCTGGATTCCCATTCTGCTCGAGTTGTTGAAGGAAGCCAGTGGCAAGATCAAAGTTTCCTTTATCATCTTGAGAGGTTCCCCGATCTAGAGTACTTGATATCGCGAGAATGGTTGCGGCAGAAAAAAGGTATCGAACAAAAGAGTAGTGGAATATATGAAATTGTCCATTCGCCCAGAACTGAACCAGTAGCTGACATGACTGTCTAGCAGAGTGAATACATGCATCGGCAACATCTTGAGCCTGGTCCGGAATATTGCTGCCGGTTGACGTTGTGGCTCTATCACGGTGGCGACGAAACAGAAAGAGAAGAACAGGTCTAGTTGCAAGGATCACCAACTAGTAGAGTCAGCATATCCGAAGAAAAGAGGAGTAGTCACGCTTCATCGAGCGCTATTTCTGAGACGCACCTGATTATATATTAGCTCCAGAGTCGAGGTGTTAGGCTGATGACGATCGCTGTCTCTCGTGCGAGAGACATCGAATTTCAGGTGATCAGGGAGGTCGCGTTTCCAATGGTCCAGCTCTTCTGTGATCTTTGTCACCCTTTGAAGGAATGTACCGCGTTGAGGTGTCCGGACATATAGAGATCTGGAGATATTTCCTGCAATTCTGCCAAGATGTATAATAGCTACAAGACGACAATGATCTCCAAAGTCATCCGAGCTGAGAGTGGAGCTAGTTGATGGTAGATCAACTGAGATATCGGCATCTGAAATCGATAGTGGGAGACCGATCTTGGAGGACAAGAATCTATCGAGGATGTACACAGACCACCAAACGCGAATTCGGTGTTCCTTGAGTTCAGAATCTGCAAGATAGGCATCGCCAATGTTCATATGTAGACCCATGATGGTCGCAAGTCGCATTGCAGAGCCGACGTACGTACACGCAGAATGCCGGCGGTTCACCTCGAGCGAGTATAGAGCCAGTATCATTTGTTAGTCAAAGGCCGCTGCGTTGAATAAGCCAAAGTGATGACAGAAGAACTTACTAGGAGCAGAATTGTCTCGATGACATCAAGCTGCGGCCTTTCATTGATGGTGCGGACAGCATCACTCGCAAAAGCAAAGTAAGACAAACCGGGAAGTCTATCAATTGGACTAAGACATCTGCTGAGACGCAGTTCACCGATTGCAAACAGAGCCCAAAGCTTGGCCTCAGTGCTGGAGTTTACACCGGTGCCATACTGGCCCGAAGAAATCGAGCCCAGTGCCGAAAGCACCTCAGTCCTTCGAACTATATGATAGTGATGTTGGACAAACTGCAGCGCGGTTTCAACCAAGAGCTGGGCACGTGCGGCCGATGGCCAAACTGGGCGGGTAGTTGCAAGGTCTCGGAGAGTATCATCTGAAGCGAATTGAGTGCGAGGAATATGCTTCGGTAATTGGGAAGCAGAAGCAAATTGGCGAAAGCGAGTTGAGAATGCAGCATCAGATATCTCGCCGATCCAAATAGGTGTGTCGGATGTCCTGGTATGTGTGAACCAATCACTCTCTTCCAATATCTGGTCATCGGCAGCGCTGACATCTTGGTTAGATGTCGGGGTTGGATGCCAGGGAGTGCTGCCAGTTCCCTCTTGTGGTGATTCGGACGGGGCCCGGTTGGCACGTAGTTCTGCGTTTTCTTTAAGCAAGCGATCGAGGAGACTAGATGGCATTAGTATTCGGCTCAAACCTTTAAGACCATCGACAAGCTATCGCTTCCTCTAGACCAGCAAGGAAATTATTCGATGGCACAATGATGTAGGCTGTTGGATTGAACAGCCCGTATATGGTGGAATCTACAAACTGAAGCATACCTTTGATGCACCTTGACCTGACGATCTCGCGTTGGGTAAATGCATTCTGATGCACGAGTACAATTGTTACATGGCTTGCTCCCAGAGCATTTTATCTTACGAGCGTGACATGGGCGACAACTAGTTGCCAAGACAAGCAAAGGGAGTCAGTCTCAGTTCGTGATATTTGCGACAGCACGGAGTGGGCCTCTTACGCGACGGATTTCTTGCGGGGCAAGGAAGAAGGGGTCGAGATTTGACCTCTTTCGGTAATAGATGGCGCCATCTCGAAACCTGGTACTCATAAAGATAGACTATGATGATACTGTAGGATGCTGACTTGACTTGGCCGGTGGAGAGATCAAGAAAGAAACTCACCACTCGGCGGGAAGTTAATTTTGCCGCTCTATTCTGACGACACCGATGACGCCAACAAAGTACGCTACGGGAAGATAACTCTTTGCCGAGAGGCCCCACTCAACAGTGAAGCTAGACACAGTGAGATTGGCCGCTCTCACACCTTATCGATATCCTCAATCACACGATACTCGCAATCAGCCGGTCCGTCCGCATTGACGTTTACCATATCTTGAGGACACGCACTCATCACGACCACAAGGTCGGTTTCGGCTCTCAGAATGACATATTGACCTTTCTCGCTCGTGGGAGCACGGATATCAAGTCCACCGTGATGATTCACGGCGACATTCATAAACAAGTTCAACGGACCGGGCGCCCAATCATCTGTAACCTTGATCTCGGGAAAGTCCTTGAGCGCTTTGTGCAGGTTATCGTGGCAACTGTCATGATACCCGACAGCACCCAACATACGATATCGCTCGGCATCGCAGGCGGGGAAGAGCAGGTCATGGATGCCTGGGGTAGTGTCTTCGACAAGAGTCAAGATGGGCTTGCGACGGGAACTGTACAGGTTGTTCCCCTTGCGCAGAGAGATGCTTAAGAGCATAGCTTGAGTATGGCTAGTTGAGAGGTAGTCATGGCTATCTTTGGGGTTGAAAGCCCAGAAGTCGACTACTTGTTTTCCATGCGTGTTGATGATTTGGAGGTGCTGACCCTTTTTGAGAGGGACAGCTGCGCTATGTCGAGCAAGGAGTTGGACCATTATGGTGAGTAGCCGGGTTCAGTCTCGAGAGATAACAAGGTAAGATGAGAGTTTTTGCAAGACCTCACAACAAATCTGACAGCAAATACCTGATAAATTCACAGCTTATAAATACAACATGCACTCCCAGCTGACAACGTAGAGTAAGCAGATCAAGAGGTGCGGGGTTGTTTGTCTCAGTCCTCTTATCGATCAGTCACATGATGTAGAGAGGGCAGCGTTCTGAATGACGAGATAAATTGAGTTGGTTCAAGAGAGAGCGCTGCGAATGTGAACGGAAAAATACCGAGATATGTCCCTCTTAACATTCGACTTGTGTATAAATGAGAATGACAGACTCCAAAGTCGAAGAAAGGGAAAGCTTGTATGACATCCAGCTATCGAGGGTTCCTCATAAACCGCATATTCAGTTAAGGAATGTTTCGTCGTATAGATCCTAACCGAGTATAGTGGGTTTTCAACATTTAGCCAATCACAATCTGATATCAAACTGCTATATTAGGAAGTTTGATCCAGCTCGCTTGGAATGAGTCAACCAGGATTATTATCATAAATACCTCATCTCGTAAAGCAACTAAGCACATATCTCAACACCAAGAACATGATTGAATGCGGTTAATGTCAAACCCTACTTATCGACTACCTTACTCTCTACACGTTATAGCCAATGCCATCACCTGTCAATGAAGGAGAAGTTCCCTCTCCCCTAGTAATAGTGGAAGCGCCAGCAATCTTACCGACTCTGTCCAAAGGTCGAAGTATTGCCATCATCGCTTGCATAACTTCCATCACCGGAATAAGCAACCTTTTGGCAGGACTTCTTACGGTCTGTATACCAGTAATTGCAGCGGACCTCGCCATCCCAGCTGGCCTCGAACTATGGCCAGCATCCGCCTTTGCTCTAGCTTGTGGCTGCTCGCTCTTGTTGTGTGCCACGATCGCTGATCTGGCAGGATGCCGACGCGTCTGCATTGTTGGGGCGCTGCTCCAAGCGGGCAGCGCAGTTGGTACTGGGTTGACAAACACATCAACCCAGCTGATAGCACTACGGACACTTGCGGGGATCGCCGCATCATTGTGTTTGCCTAGTGCGGTTGGTATCGCTTCGAGTTCATTCCCTAACGAGACAATGCCGCGAAGCCGGGCTGTCGCCTTTTCAGCCATGGGTGGTGGCCAAGCTGTTGGGTTTGGTCTCGGCCTCGCTCTCGGTGGTGTTTTCAGTGACACAGTAGGCTGGCGTTGGGGCTTTCATGCCACAGCTGTGCTGAACCTGGTGGTTCTCGCATTGGCAATGTGGTCGTTGCCAATTAGTCTCGATGGACCTCTGGAGCGGGGGATTTTCTCGCGTCTGTACCATCAGCTCGACTGGATTGGAGTGCTGATGATTAGCACAAGTCTGGCTTGTTTATCGTATGCACTTGCAGTCGTAGCTGGACCGGGCGCACAAAGCCTAATGCGCGAACCACTGAACCTCTCACTTCTTTGTATTGGTTTGGCCTTATTGCCTGCTTTCGTTTTGTGGATGTATTGTCAGACAAGGCGGGGGAAACCTGCATTGATTCCGAACAAACTCTGGACCAACGTGCCATTTTCATCTGTCTGCGTCGCCGTATTCCTCATCTGGGGTGCTCTCAACGCCAGTGAGCAGTTGGCGGCATTGTATCTACAGGACATCCGGGGGTTTACGACTTTAACGGCTTCCTTGTATTTTCTCCCTGCCCCTGTTTGTGGCCTTATCATGAATATCGCCGTCGCTTTCGTTCTTCCCAAACTCAGACCCTCGATTGCTGTACCCGCAGCTTGCTGCGTAAGTGGTCTTGCGCCGCTTCTACTCGCAGTTTTGTGTCGTGTTGAAGGACCTGGCTATTGGCGCGGAATATTTCAGGCTATTGCTATTAATCCATTGGGTGCAGATCTGATGTATACGATTGCGATGCTCGTTGTGACGGAGGCTTTTCCGACCGAGATGCAGGCACTTTCGGGTGGCGTGTTTAACATGCTCGCGCAAATTGGGAAGAGCGTGGGTATCTCTACTTCGGCCCTTATCGCTCAGCAGGTTACAGACCAATTGGAAGGGATCGACAAGAATACTTCCCTTCTTCGGGGCTATGCAGCTGGATGGTGGTATAACTCTGGACTCGGATTTCTCTCGGTCTTGGTGACCTTATGGGGGTTGAGACATGTTGGGAAACTGGGTGTTAAAAGAGACTGAAGTTTGTGTTGGAAACACTCATGTGCACATCACATCAAGCGACTTTGAAACAGATTTTGAACTATTGTTTGAGTATTCAGATCATGTCTTGCTTAACCTTTTCTGCTGCTTATCCATCTGTTCTAGGTAAAGCTTTGTGACAGGATTCCGAATGTCTATAAAGACCCTTTCCACTTCACTCAATAGGAACGACCCTGGATTGCAGGGCGCGTGATCCACACCATCGATCTTTCCGATATCATGAACCACCAACCCTGTCATCTTACGATGCAGCCCAACGATGCTGTCCATGACATCCTCCGCCTCGGGTATAGGCCACAAGCCCGCTCGGGAAAGACAGAATGTTATTGAGCCGAGGATCATGGATTCACAGCGATGCGGGCCCATCCACTCAGCATGTCGGCACCAGCGTGGCTTCTCATCAACAACGAGTAGGTTTTCAACGAGCTTGCCAACGACGCTTAGAAGTGCTCGAATGGTATTTATGCGAATTGCCTCGATACGTTCTGGCAGGAGAATTAGTGACCATCTAACCGATGGATGGGAAAAACTTACCGACGATGTCGGGCAACATTTTTAGATCGGGAATCTCGGAGCCATCCGACTCCATGAGCATCCTTCTAGCTATTCTCGCGAAGGAGTCTTTGCGGCCGAATTCCCATGCTATCCATAGACCTTTGGCCATGGATACTTTTGACATTTTCGCGTTATCCTCCACTGAAGGTATCCATCTTGCTATCCAAGGTTCTAGCATGTGTGTGCTGTCGTAGTAATTTGATAGCACTGTAAGGTCGTAGAGGTCGTCGATAGATAACGCTCGGGGAACATGGTCGAATTGACCGTGCGATATGCGTAAAAAGATGGATAATGCTGTCGCTTTGTCCTCTGGGAGCCTCACAACCCAATCTTCGCCTTCTGTTCTTTTTGACTCCATGAATCTCCCAAATAGCATGCGGTCGAATACTGGTGATGTTCTAGCCAAGGCTCTTGAACAGGCTGTGAAGGTGACGGGGTCTGTTTTTCCAACACAGAGTTTGATATCGCCACGTGGGTCGAAGACGGTATTATTTGAAGACATTGGGAAATGATATGCAGTGCAGTAACTCTAGATTAGGCGGGTTGAACAAAAGGCCGCAATTATATAACGAGTCAACGAGTCAAACCACGGGCCGCCCGGACACCGGACACCGGACATTATGGAGAAATTTTTAGCCTTAGCCTAAGAATAGAATGGTGCCAAGAAAAACCAGGGGTAAAAAAAAAAGCTCGAACCAGTGGGCTGAGCCACAGAACGGCCAAAGAACGGCCAAAGAATGTAGGGCGAGTGGTTTATACGAACTCGCTATAAATAGAAAACACGAGAACGGTTTAGGCATGAATGCCCCTGAATTGTGACATGTTAGCATCTAAAAAGTAAGCTTAATCTACGGTACTCGTTTAGCAAAACGCCGAACTTGATGATTAGGGAGCATTCGCGGCTAAATGCTGGCCTATCTTATCTTATCTTATCGGACGCTTACCCCTGACAATTTTTTTAAGATGAATCCTGATGTCATGATTGAGATAATCTTCTCAAGTGTGTGCTCGTCGTGATCTTTATCGTGAGCTCTTTGTTGCCAACTGTTCCTTGCATAGGGATATATGTCTGCTTTATGCCTCGATACTTCCTGAAAGCCACGTTAGAAACAATTCTCCTCCTGGATCCGAGGTAACTATCGTGGTCACCGAAAATGGACCCAATACTGCAAGATGATCAGAACAAGCCAAAGAACTCTCGTACAAGTACACAAAAAGTACGAACAGGATGCATCACGTGTAAGAAGCGTCACATCAAGTGCGATGAGACCAAGCCACAATGCAACAACTGTCTCAAAATTCGAGGACATTGCGAAGGTTATGCTACAAACCCAACGAAGAAAGTGACCGGCCCTGTTCAGCTTCGCTGGAAAATCGGAAATGGCGTTCCTACAACAAGTCCAAAAGTTGCAATACAATTGCAGGTTCACCCAGACTCGGTGGATTTCCAAGATGCTACGGCACATCTCTACTTCCAAGAGTTTGTAGGGCTAGTCCAAGGGCCCTGGCTCAATGCAGCAGCTAAGAACGACCTGTGGAGAGTGACCATGCCGCAACTCGCTCGCAACAATAACATTTTTCGCTCGGCCGCCATGGCTATAGGTGGGCTGAGCCTATGGCATCGCCATTCTGGTTACAAGTCACTCCGCTCAATATCAACACCCGTACGGCTAGCTGCTCAACAAGAAAAGCATTATTTCCAGGCCGTCGCCTATTACTGCCAGTCGTTGAAACTACACAGCCAGCGTGCTTGCCCTCATGACGCAGTCTTTCTATCATTATTACTCCTATTCTTCGAAAGTCTGAGAGGCAACCGACGAGCCGTTCTAGACCATATCAACCATGGGCTAACTCTCCTGCTTACTCTCTTGACTGACGAGAATGCACAATCTCTGGTGGCCACACTAGCTCCAAACCCAAAACCTTTCCTAGCAACTGTGGCAAATGTCTTTACCAAGCTATCAACCCAAGTCCGGACCGTCCTCCGTGGAAGACTGGCCCAGGGCCCCTCTCTTCCAAACCTTGCCAACGAGTTGCGGAGGAGAAGCCATTCGATGGAGGCATTCATGTGCCGTTTAAGTCGACTGTCTGGTTCACCTATGCAAAGGCAGATCCCTGCAGCTTTCAACTCCCTCGATGATTTTGAAGAATACTGGGCTTCTAGGAGCAATCATCAAACCAAGATAATATCCATTATGGCCGACGCATTACAACAGTCAGCCGTGAAAGACACAGAAAATCAAGACGTCATTGACGCCTTCTGGTCGGAGCTTCTAGGAAATAGTCACGTCCAAAAGCTCTGCAATGATTCGCAGAAGGATCTGCAACTTCTGAATGCTGCGTTTCTACCCCTCTTTGACAGAATTATCATGACAGATGCTGAATCACCTTCCTACCTTAGGGCTCTGCATTTACGTTTGCAGTACCTTGCCAGCTATGCCATCGAGAATCCTATAAACTACTTTGACATAGAGGCACTACGGTCGCAAACACCCTCCTTCCGCGAATTCTTATCTCTGGCTGATGCCGCCTTACGGACTGCAAATCAAGGATCTAATAACCCAGCTTTTGGGTTATCCCCACAGAGTGATCTCGCAGGGCAGCTTTTAACCGTGGCCTTACTTTGTCGAGATCCTCTAACACGAGACGACGCATTACGGTTATTAAGAGACTATCCTGGCCAGGACGGGCTATGGAATACGACCTCGCTTTACCTACTTGCCTTGAGAAATCGCGATATAGAGAGAATGAACGCACAAGAAGGTACGCTAGAAGAGCAGTGGTGGCGCCTACGGCGTCGTGAATTCGTTTTTGAGGATTGTGGCAATCGTATTCTACTTCGGTATCTGGAAAAGAATCAGGAAACGGGCAGTTGGCAGGTGGTGGAGGAAGCGGCCGAGGTCCGGCCAGAGTCTGAAGCTGTGAATTGGGTACGACAGCCGCTTTCCGGATCTGGAAGACTACTTTTGCAGGAATTATATCTTGGTTGAGTTCTCATAGAAGCGAATGGATATTTTTGTTGATCTGGACCCTCAACGGATTCAGTCCATTGTAAGTAGTTCCCGGATTGTCCGAGGCAATGAACGGTCGAAAGGAAATTTTGTCTTGGTGCTATCAGGGAATTACCAACGAGATAAACAATACAATAGAACTAATCGCGACTATAGCCGTAATAAGATATCAAGAATGACTTGCACCGCTCAAACAAGGACTGATAGAGGCTAGCGGCGATATGATACCAATACTTCCTAACTAGGAAATACGGACGGGTTGAGTTTGGGGTCGTCTACCCCTCCCCTCTTTCACCTACAGGAGATTACAACTCTGTTCTTGCTCCGCGTCAGCCTCGCTAGCCTCGATAAGCTAACGAATCCTTGCTTCCCCACGGGGAAATCGGGGTAAGTGTTGATAACCAGCCACTCTATCGGTACCTGAGACCAACTGCCAAGCTGCAGGACCACACCTGTTATCTTTGCCTCGCCCCTTTACTTCTACTTACGGCATAGACCTATCCACCCGATCCTCCGATAGGCTCCTCCCCCGCGTGCCGAGACCGATAGCAATGATACCAAGCTCGTAATCTCAGCCTTTAATAACAATCATCGTTCCACCGGATATCCAGGATCTTTTCAAATCAGACCATCAATCAATCAGACCACCATCATCATGGACAAGAAATCATTCGAAGACCTTGGTGCCGCAGGAGACCACCTCAACCGTGTCCCTTCGGTTGAAAAGGGTTCTTTCATTGACTTAGACGAAAGACGTCTTCGCGCTCAGGGGCACGAGGCAGAACTCGAACGATCCTTCTCCTGGCTGGGTGCTTTGTCTTTGGCTTACAGGTTAGTTCTCCAGAATCCCTTATCAAATCTCCACCGTCACGAAAGAATTGTATTAACGATTCTCACCTACAGTATCTCCAACTCGTGGCTTACGTACGCCTCTTCCTTCGGTCTGGTTCTCGTATACGGAGGCGGTGTAACGGCACTGTTCGCAGTCATCATCGCCGGCTTCACACAATGGATTGTCTTCTTGGGTCTGGGTGAATTGTGTTCTGCCTTCCCATCTGAGGGTGGTCAATACCACTTTGCATACATTCTCGCTCCGCCAAAGACTAGAAACTTTGCTGCGTATGTCACGGGTATGATCACCATCATCGCGTGGTGGATCGGTACATGCTCCGGAACCCTCTACACGGCCATCTCGGCTTTTGGCTGCGCGGCTGCCTGGTTTCCCGACTTTGCACAAGAGCGATATCAGGTATATCTTTGTTACATCGGTGTGATCATCTTGTCACGTAAGTCTTGCGTTGCGTTCTCCGCGTTCGGTTTAATCTAGAGTCTGACGAATCACGAATCACAGTCATCCCCATCTACACCATCAAGCAAAAGTACCTCGACTACATGACCAAGTCTGCCACGGCATTCTCCCTGATCGGATTCGCCCTCACTGTTGCGCTCTCGCTCGGCATGGCAGACGGTGACTACGCACCTGGGTCTATACTGGTCGAGAATCGTGGAGTCAGTGGATGGAATGCCGGAACTGGCTGGCTTCTCTCTATTGCCGCGGCCCTGTACTGCTATTCAGCCAATGGTGCAGTCGCTCATATCTCTGAGGAACTGCCTCACCCAGAACGCAAAGTTCCCCAAGTCTTGTACGTCAAAACTACCCCAGATCGCGGTTTGACCTAGTGCTAACTGGATTACAGGAACATGGCTATGGTCATGGGTCTTGTGATCGTGGTCCCATGGACTATCGCTATTTTGTTCAGCATTGATGATATTGCGGCTGTTCAAACATCATTTCTACCGAGCTTTGAGGTCTTTTACCAGGCTACCAAGAGTAAATCAGCCGCAACAGCTGTACAAGCGTACTTGACATTCCTGTACTACAGTAAGTGGCTCTATTCTAAATCTCATCCTCTGTTGTCTAACTCTTCTTGTAGCATGCATCCCCAGTCAATGGGTCACTTGCAGTCGCATCACTTGGGCTTTCGCTCGTGACGTAAGTAGATTTTGCACCTCTCGTTCCACTACGGATTCTAACACCAGCCTCAGCAAGGACTTCCCTTTTCCCACTACTGGGCGCACATTGACACCAAACGCGGTATTCCTTGGCGAACCACCCTGCTATCAGCTGGCTTCTGTCTCATATACGGGTTGCTCTACGTCGCAAGCACAGCAGCTTTCAACTCAATCATCAACGCAATGTGTCTCATGTTGAACCTGTCTTATGTCATCCCGCAGGCACTTCTTCTTTCCCAAGGACGGGACAAGCTACCCAATCGCTACTTTAACCTTGGCAAGTTCGGGTACGCAGTCAACATATACTCGGTCATTTTTCTGATCGTTATTGGCGTTATCTTTTGCTTGCCACAGACGCACCCGACAACCATCAATTCGATGAACTAGTGAGTATCTATCCAAAACTGGGCAATTTATTTAACTGACTTGAGTTCTTCAGCAACGCGCCCGTTATCGTTGGTTTATTTGGCCTCATTTGTTTGCTTTGGATTGAACGGCGCAATAAGTTCCATGGACCTAACATTGATTGGGATGCTCTCAATGAGTCGAACAGAATGTCGTGAGCGCATAGCAGTGGGATTGTACAGGTTGACACTTATGTATGTCTGAAGGGCCATGGTTGTAGGATACATATTCTACTTAAGCGTTCACAAAATGTCTGATCCATGTAACTAATGAGGTATTGTTGATGTGATGCCTCCATCCTTATTGAAGCGACCACGAGATCACGAGGACTTTGTCAACCGTGCTCACGGTACCTTATCCACCGCGCAATCGGACGAAGTACACGATCAAATCACTCCACGCCCTGGCCGCTTCCAACAAACTCAAACTGAAGAATGGATTCCATTCTCGGCTGGTTACAGCCACGAAAGCCAGTCGTGGACATCAAGCGCTTCCCGGCATTCAGCAACTATCTTCAAGCGTCCAAAATCGGTATCAAGCCGATCATCTCCTTGGCGACAGATCCACAATGCCTAAATAAATCAGACAGGGTTTAGAATGGGCAGTTTCCGGCTAGCAACCTCTCTTACCGTGTTGATGTTGCTGATTTGTCTGCTTTCTAGGGGTTAGCACTCTTCTCAAGCTCGAAGTAGCGATGATTGGAAATAGTCACTTATTCAAGATAACGTGGTGTCGATCCTTGTGTCTTTTAATCACCGAACCTTAGACACTCATTTCAGATATTATTTGGAAATAAATTAAAAGCGTTTTCTTCCAACCGCAAAGTCTCGTATTTCTATGGTCCTTTTCCATCTTTTCCAACATTTATTCGTCAATGTCGTGAACAGTGTGCAATGCGTCCACCTATATAGTACTAACCTGGGAATATGCCGACCATGTCGTTTTTGGGTCTCAGATTGTACAGAAAGATGATGCCAGTGGCTAATTGCTGTACCACTATGCCTGCCCATAGAAGACCAAGAGCCAATGCTTTGACTTGAAAAACCTATCACGATAACACGCTGAAAATAGAAAGATGCATTATCTCAGGATTGCAGGACAATAGGGTAATTGATGCCAGCGGTCCTATTCCGTCCGAATTCCGCCATCCTCCAAAGGTGGAAAGATCCTGGTCGATCTTGTTTTGCACCCTAGTCTAGTTTATTCAGCTGAGGACAGGGTTGTGAGGACTGTTGTCTGATGGGCTAGTGAAGTATCATCATCCCTTTTGCATGCACCCAGGCAAATCGCGGGCGTCGTTTTCGCAGATCGATCAGGGAGAGACATTCTTATTCATGCTGTAAAGTTTTATCTGAAAGCTCCAGTTTGAACCGTTCATAGGTTTCGAAGCATTAGCTACTTATAAACTGTTCTGCAGGGCGAGGGTTCGATTCATTTGTTTTGGTTCATCCTTCGGTAACCAAATCAGATCATTAGCTTCTCATAGCCTGGTTAAACTTGCTAGGGATTGCCGCCCGCATACAGTAGTAGCAAGGCTAAATTCTGGTTCATTAAACAACCCACTTGGCTCCATGACTCTTGAATTATCAGCGCGTTTTCCATCCTTTACATATCTAGACGCGGGACTTTGTTCCACTGCGGAAAGCCTCGTCTATTATTCTCAAACTTTAGAATCAATTTCAAGCTGGTCGCCATGCGTGCGACAATAACATTCGTCCTAACAGTCGCTGGGCTCGCTAGTTTAGCCAGCTGTGACTCCAAATTCATCCAGCCTCCAGCATCAAACTCCAAACAGCCTTCCGATACTGATATGACAAAAAACAAACGCTACAATGTCGGAGACAAGATCCAGATCGAATATGAAACAGATCTCAACCAGCCTGCTGTCGAAATAAACCAACTTCCTCGAAATGGAGTCAGCTCCTATAGATCATTGCCTAGTATGGCATGACGATGCTCTTGATCTTGGCAGTTATCTTTCTAATCAAGGCGCGTAGGAAATGGCTCGGCCAATCCAACTTACTGGGTGGCCGAGTACGATTATCTTGGGTTGGCAAATGATCCTGAGGATTCCGTGTACTGGTTTGATCTCTTCAAGTTTAGTAACGGCAAAGTCGCCCGATCAGAATACTTCAATGCCAGCTCACCGAAATCTGATGAGACTACATCCGCGAGCTTGCCAGTAGCCTCAACCTCTGGGCAACAAGAATCGACATCAACCACCGGATCGGCGTCAGAGACACATACTGGAACCACCACGACCGGTTCATCTGCGAGTGGAAAGACAAACTCCAGCTCGTCCTCAAACTCGGGGTCTGGGCTATCTACAGGAGCGACGGCTGGTATAACAGCTGGTGCTATAATTGGCGGTCTGCTAATTCTTGGCGGCATCGGATGGTTCGTTTGGAGGCGATTAGGAAAGGGAAAAAAGAATTCCAATGGACCAGAAGGGGCTCAGGAGCAACAGCACCAATTCTATCCCTTGGAAACCAAAGCTGAACTACCTAACGATATTACCACTCATCCTTCAGAATATGCAACGAGCCGCCCAGAGATCCACGAAGCACCCCAATTAGGGAAAAGAAGAGGAGAATTAATGAAAAACACTGATAGTTATAGCTAATGGTTTTATTTACTGTCCGTTTTCTACGTAGTCTGGGGCAAAACTCAAGTGAATAGAATGCTAAAGGTCTTCTGTTCCATAAGGTGTAAATCGGATAGAAGAAATCATAGGGCTCTCTAAAAGTCTTCCCATGGCGGCTGTCTCGAGTTCATCGTAATTTTCCATCACCATCTGTTGCTCTACAGAGGCTAACCCTGCCAGAAAAATGGCCTTAATAGTGCAAGTGACGAAGCCGAATATGAGAAGCACAAAAACGCCTTGCCAAGGCGAAACGGAAGCAATCGAGCCTGCGGTTCCTAATATCAGCACAACACTCATCTGGATCGACAACCGTCAATCGTACCTGAACTCTGAGCCACTTTTACAAATGTGTAACCCCCCAAGGCGTCAAGGAATAAGAGAAGAAACGTCCGACGATCAAATATGTAGACTTTTGGTGTTAGTAGCAAATACATTGGGACAGGAAGAGATATTAAGCTAACACGTAGGAAGCATCATTGATTGTGATAGGGTTAGAGGCAGGCAAGCGATCAAAGATGCATTGACAAGCGATGCCGGCACTAAAGGACGTCAGAAAACCTGCAGGTCATGTCAGAGCACAAGAGGACGTACCATCACCGAGAATCTTTTGAGCCAATATAGAAACAACAGTCAGTGTTATAGCTGGGACAGATATAAAGAATATCGCGATAGACGCAAAGTTTGACCTGCTTGCTTTGCATAAAAGGCTAGTTGAATTAGCCAAACCAGCCTTCACAGTACCCGCTAAAGTAGCGAGTTGTACGAGTCGGTGAGCCGGTAACGGCGAACTGGCAATGAACACTGGAACGGCCATGAGGGCAGCGAGTATGCTGAGTGCCACGTCTAAGACTATCGAAGTGATCCGAAAGGCCACTTTGGGGCAAATGTTTAGCTCAGATACTCTGCTATAGATGGGAAGATATCTTACACTCATTTCGTGGTGGCATAACCTTCTTGGCCTCGTTTGCTAGTCGCCGGGTTTCTTTTCGCAGTTGCCGATGTGACTGTACTAGCATCTGGACGTCGTGACTAGAGCCAGAACGAATGCCTGTAGTTGAAGAGGTTCCGCGAATGTTGAAGTACGTCGAGAGGATTCGTGTGTCAAAAGAAATGGAGTCGGCTAAACTGGCTTGTATAGTGCCTGGCTGAATGGATGTTTGCAAGAGCCACTCAAAGAGGTCCAAACGAGTATCGTCGTCGTCGTCGTCGTCATCGTTCTCCTCCTCATCTCGAATGAGCCGTCCATAAACAAGCCCCCGAAGGAGAATACAGGCAACTAATAGAATGACCAGCAGCTGTAGTCGCTGTGATCCATGCTCCAGTGCTGCGCCTTTCAGACTCTTGTTTAAGAATAAGGTGTGCTCTAATGTAGCGATCAAATAGAAGCGGCCCAAAACGCTCACAAAGCAGCGATAATGAGTGACATCCACCCAGTTATTCTGCAGGGACTTGTTGTAAGACTCGAGAACATGGGCCCGGTCGGCCGGTCTGCTATCGTCGTTATTCATGAGGATTTGTCGAACATTCAACTGCTGTAAGACATTGGCTAAAGGAACTTCATCAACGAGGCCAAGATGTCTAGCTTCTGTGGCAACCATGGCGACAACTATGGCTAATATTAGAATCGATACAGCGTACGGTGTCACCGGGAGAGCAACGGGAACATGGGCGCCCAGTAAGCTCAGCCGAACACCGTCATTGCACGCTGGACGAGGTCCAAATACATCCGGGTGACCGAAAACATTGTCGATGAGAATATAGTTAAGCCAAGGGGCCAGCCCGTAAAAGATGCTGGGGTCAGATAAACACGACGACTGATCTCTTGTCTGAGAAAAGCGAAGATCGGATGCCCAGAACTTACGACCCCAAGCTCCACGCCAAGACGGTCGTATTACCTCCAGTAGGAGGATCAGACCAACAGCATCAGACAGACGAAGGGAATGATGAAATGTCTGCCAAAGACTGGCGCCTAGTATGAGGAGTCCAGCAATCGCCAGAGACATGTTCATGATGTTGAAACTGCCATTGTTGGGGAATCGATGACGCACGAGGGCAACAGTAACGGAAAGACTGTATAGCGAGAAGCGAATCTGTGAGAGAGTTAGACTAGGCTGCCAGATGGTTGCTGAGATGCTGTACTCCTCTGCTAAGTAGAATCGGATTAATGATGTCGCAGTCAGCTTCGAGGCTGAAGTCGCTGCCAAGACCACCCGTATCCATTGCTTCATACGAAGACAGTGTAGTTCAATTGAAAATATAGAAAGAGTAATTGGATTCGAACTGAAATGGCTTAATTGCTCAAGCGAGTTCAGCTGGCGAGTTCATCTGGCAACGTAAGCGGCATCACGTGGCGCGGTACTATTGGCCCAACTATGCCTGTTGACGCCTTATTCTAATCTGATCTGGTCATTTTATTTCACAAAGACACTCTTTGCATCAAACTTAGCATTCAGATCTTACAACTTACATCTCCAACAATGTTGCCGCTTACCGCCTTCTTCATATGGACTTTTCTAGCCTGGACAGCTCTCTACCCTCATTTCAACCCATATTCATATTCCTATGTCGTCGTCACTCTTATCGTCGTTATCGCCTTGCGCGACACTTTCCACTGGGAGATGGAACTGGGTTGGGCGCTCGCTTGGGCCCAATTCTTCCTCAGTATGCACTTCGTGCTTATACAAAACATGCGCTTCATCTGGAACGCTACTTGGTTGGTTCTGCTGACTGGTCTGTGGTATCTCCTCATACCATCAAGCGGCTGGGTCTTCTTCCTTCTATTTTCAACGACAGCGGCTAGTCAGCGCTGGGTTGCCTATACTTTTTATGTCTTTTATTGGTTGCACCCTGATAAAAGCGCTCTTCCCCCATTTGGTTTCTTCGCTCACCTTTTGCGAAGACCGAAGAAGCCATTGAAGCGTCCAGACATCTCTGCAGACAGTAATATCGACTACATGTACAGTCAGTGCCAGGGGTCTATATACTCGTCAAAGTTGATCATGGGATCATCTCTACCTATCGTGTGGCTTACAGAGTCGTATCCCCATTACGAAACAATGAAACAGTTGCAGGGCTCGGCACAGGGGACTCATGGCGATCCGAATAGCTCTCTTTCTTCTTGCTTTGTCTGTAATTTATTATTACTCTCCGTCAGCGACAAAGGTATGGAGGCGGCAAACTTGGCGACCGAGCATCTGCGCGTTAGGATTTGGGATGAGCGCCCACTCAGCCTTCATACGTACGTGCAACTACATATCGGTAAACGTGCCGTAGGAGCACGCCTCCTGGTAGAGAGAGGTGCTATTAGTAACCAAAAAGGTATGCCCGCTACGTTGAAACTGATTGTTGGCTAACCGTATTTCTTCCAGCGAGTCCAGCGGCATCGGAATCAACTACCAACTCGCCAGCACACTGGGATCAGGCAAAACAATGGATAAGCCAATGCCAAGAAGGGCACTCAGTGTGTAGAACGCGCTTGGGTACAAAGCTGTCTTTGCCAACGCGCCTCCTCTATGTAGAGAAGCCTACAGATCCAGCAGGCACCCCGCGGCTGAGACTCGTTATAACTGCAAAGGAGATGGCTGCTGATGAGACCAGACCTGCATACGTTGCTTTAAGTCATTGTTGGGGCCCCCTCGTTCCATTGATGCTCAAGAACCACAATCTCCACGAGTTCTGTAGCAACCAAGGTATTCCCGTTGAACAGATTAGCCAAAACATGCAGGATGCGTTGCGTGTAGTGCTTGGTTTGGGCTATACTTGTCTGTGGATTGACAGTTTATGCATCATTCAAGATAATCCAGCAGACTGGGCCCGCGAGTCGCAAAAGATGGCTGATGTGTATGCGGGTGCTGTCTGCACAATTGCAGCTACGGCCTCTACTTCAGGCGAAGGAGGTTGCTTCCGAACACGAGACCCATCTGCTTTGAAGGTTTACCAGATCTTTGGGGGGCAGGCAGATAGATCCGACGAGGAGCGAGAACATGAGAATCATCAAGGGGAAGCCTCATCCATTCACAACATTGTATCTATACGGTTTGACGATGGTTTCGACTTTGAACGCTACGTGGATCATTCTCCTATCAATCACCGTGGCTGGGTCTTCCAAGAGCGCCTTTTATCCCCACGTATTCTTCATTTTGGCGCTCGAATGCTTTACTGGGAATGCTGGCAACGCTCCGCCTCAGAGGTATTCCCCCAAGGCTATGTGTACAAGCGTTACCCAGATGATTTTGTGGATGAATATGCGCCGCGAATTACTTGGATCTCCTCACGCGAACAGCTCGAGGAGGCTGAGGAAGAGGGTAAAGGGCTTTACTGGTCCTACCAGCGAGGCATTCGGGATCGACCGCCGGCGCCGGCCGATGACCCTGATGAAATCCTGCCCTGGGAGAAGAAAGGGAAACTCACCCGAAGAGCCCAAACGTTGCGATTCTGGCGTAATATCCGCAAAGCTTCTACGCACAATTGGAGACATGACACAAGCGAAGCGTCAGGTTTCCGAGATTCCTTCTGGCGTTTGCTAATGGCTCGTCACTCTACCAATGATGTTGGTCCCGACAGCTTCACACACATATGGTACCAATTGGTTCAGACATACTCCCGAGGTCAATTGACATTTGCAAAGGACAAACTTGTGGCCTTTTCAGCGGTAGTGAATGCTCTGCAAAGAACACACCAATACACACATTTAGCTGGGATGTGGCGTGAGTCTCTGCTGCCTGGGCTTGTGTGGTTTGTCCAAGAAGGTAGCAATAGTCGTCGTTTGACTATGCTATGGCCAGAGGATGAAAGTCCTAATCCAGATCGTGTACTTGTCTGTCCGACATGGTCGTGGGCGTCCCTTGAGGGAATCATCGACATCAAAATCGTTCCAGAAAATGCTCAGTACGAGATACGCATGAGTCGACCGATGGCTACCATCAAAGATGTCAGTGTTGCATCGCCCTCCAGCGATGCGTCTTCGACTCCATTGCAAGGGACTCTAGTCATGCTTGGGCCACTCTTTACCGTTACCAGAATGCCAGCACCCGGCGCACGGTATCGAGAGAAGATTTGGCTGGATATAGGGGCAAAGCGACCTGTCTGGGTATGGTTTATGCGTGATACTGATGACAAAGAGGATGGCTGTGATTGCTTTTGTTTACCTCTACTGGAACTAGAAACCTCTACAGGTTTTGACGACGACGACGACGACGACGACAAACCTAGTTGGGAAATACAAGGTCTTGTACTTGGCAAAAAGAGGGGATCTGATATCTTTCAAAGACGGGGTCTATTTTCTGTGGATAGTGAGCATTCGGATGACAAGGTAAGAAAAGCATTGGATGGTAAGGACAAAGTGACTATAAGAATCGTGTAAAACCCCTCCTGGAACTCAAGGTAGATAGAGGATGCGCGATTAGCTTAAAGTTCAAGAGTTATTTAAATGTTTAATCCATGTAACTGATAAATTATTGTTCATGTGATGCCTCGTTGATCTACGTTCTGCTTTACAACCTTTAGAATAACAAAACCTTGCTCTACCGGCTTTCAACATATGGAATGCAGAGATACTCAACTACCAGCAGCTCCAACCAGACTTGCGTACTTGAGAGAGTTCAGCGTCGCTGCATACTGATCTGCTGCAGGCGAGAGCGTGACGATGATAGTAGAGTTGCCTTTTCCAGTACTGATAAAATGATCTCGCAGTACCATTGTCAAAGTCGATGATCGAAATGGTATCCTCATGTCGTTTCGAGACCAGGCCCTCATTACCTCTTTCAATGCCAACAGGTCACTGTTGATTTGTCGGCCTTCTTGACGCTCTTGTGGAGTCTGTTTCATGGATGTCGGTCCAGACCCATTACCCTCAAAATACTCTGCGCCAGCAAGGTCAACAAACACCATTTTTGCGCCAAGACAAGGGGCGCTGCTTGAAGTAAGAATTTCTTCAATCTTCTTTTCGGCTTCTGTAATTCTAGCCTCGTACTGGGCTTGTTCCGCCTCGACCGCGTCTATGCGCTCTTGATCTACCGTGTAGTCTGGGTTGGATACATATCCGCCCTCGGGTGTGCGGATGATGCTCTTCATCGACTCTTCAATCTTGATGTCTGTCGCACGTTTTCCCACAGGCACAAGCTCAGACTGTCGATCGAACAGGGCATAACGTGCATCAACCAGGGGTTGACTCACGACCTCTAGCTCGAGCACAGCGTGTGTTCTTGAACTTTGATCGTGGACGCTGGATGAGCCCTGGGCTCGCTGACCAATGGCTTCCACAAGTCTTTCTCGAAAGGTGTCAAATCCCCAGCATGGCATTTGCACAATGGGGCGGACTCGCACTTTTCCTCCCTCAAGCATCTCGGTCTCTCCACGGATATGGACTTTGCCGTCGGGGCCTTGGCGGACATGGCATTGAGTCCGATTGTTGAGGAGATCGAAGGCAGACTTTTTGCGCAATTCAAACAAGCTGAAACCAAGGCCAAGCTCTTGTTCTTTGTTCTGCTCGTTGAGAGCATGTAGTGCGTCAAAGAGTTGCTTCGCAGCGGCAAGACACAGGCCAAGTTCTTCTGTGTTTTGGAAGTCGTACCCCATGATTGTGTGCGTCTTGCCGCTACCGGAGTGGCCGTACGCAAAAAGGCTGCAATTCTCTCCGCGTAACATCTTGGGAATGTTTTGCGCCACGACAGCCTCATATACCTGATGGTTGTGATGTTCAGGTTGGAAGATGGAGTGGAATGCTGGCGAACTCGTCCATGGACGGTTTTCAGTTGGAGATTGACACTTAATAGCCACAGATAGTAGGTTACTGGAATCCGATGATGTATTGCGGTCGATCTCCCCGGCCTCAGCTTCGGATTGTTCGAGCGGTCGCCATCGGGCAAAGACGTTGATGAGACCCATTCTGACAGGAGATTGGCTATTTTTGAGAAACCCTGTTGATAGTTGAAACCAGAGCAGCAGATTTACTAGAAGAAAGCGCTCCTTTAAAAATAATCGATAAACGACCGCCTACAGGCAGAAGAATTCTTGCATCGAATCCGCCCTTGTTTTCATTTCCACCACAGACGGTCAGACCTCAATCGACTCCACAGAGCTGAAGGGTTCAGCTTTCTAATTGGCTCACTGATCGCTAATGCAGGCGTCGTAAATTTCGTTACCGCTTTTGGAAGATTACGAGGGCTGCATGGCTCCACTGGTACAGGGTAAAGGATAATTTAGTGGCACAAAACTCCTCACAACCAAGCGGTCAAAACATCACAATTAGACGGTACTTCACCATAAGTTATGTTGCTCTGGAAAGCACAGGTCAAGTACTTATTGAGAATCAACCCTGACTTCAATACTATCGTAGTTGTCAAATCATACGACTTTCATGAGAGTGAGGAGCTTAATAAAGTAAGTGTCACCTCAGAGTTTCTGGGATCTTTTATTCATGAAACGCAGGATGTCTCGCACAACCGTCGTTGTTAAGGGAGCTTGGACTGTATCGCGAAATTACCTTGGACATCGAGAAAAGCTTCATCCATTTCCAAACTCTGACCACTACCATTGTGCCCTTTTCCGGGTTCTATTTGGGGACCACAGCAAATTAAGTAGTGAAAGATACCCCAGCCGTACAAGCCCAATTGTCAGAGTAGACAACTCTTCTAGGGAGGAGAGTTGTTCCTTTGATTCGTCGGCTTTTGCAGAGAAACAGGTTCATCCCTAGCTCCCATGCCAACGGGATAGTATGTCTTTGACCGTCGATAAAAAACAACGCCGGGGTGAGCAATGCACAAACAGAAAATGGCGACCACAACCAGACTGGACAAGTAAAAAAAGCGTCAGTATCGTGGCAATGGTGAAGGAAGGGAGGGCCCTGTCAACAAACTCGCACTCCTTCCAACCCGATGAAAAGGTTCTCATGCTTGATTAAATCCCCTGAATATCCCTCCTTGAGTTCGTCAGCGCGAAAGATGCAGCGGGCCAGTGTGGCCAGTACAGCAATCGCAAGAAAGGCAAAAAACATCTTGTCCCTTGAACTAAAATTTCTGGACTTCTTCGACCGTAAATACCGGAATATGTAATCCACAAACAGAATGCTGAAAGCGACAAGCATGATGACCTGTAAAATGAGTCCTGCCATTGCAACATCGACGCCGACTCGACTGGCACCAGATGAGGATGCAGACAAACCGCCGCCGGCGCCTTGCAAAATTAATGATACTATATCAAGAGGGACGAATATCCATCCAAAGAACTTGGTAGGGAAACGAGCGAGGCTAGGACTGTAGTGATCGATACTGTTCGGCAATCAATAATCTATCTCCTTATAACGATAATCCATGACCAACCTTTGTCCGAGCGTGACGTAGATTGCTGCACAGTAGAAGACAGGGGCCTGAGTGATACAAACTGTTGTCAATCAGTATCTGTAAGTCCGAATCACGCTATTCGGACCGCCTACTGATCTGGGTAATGAAAGCGCCAGAACTCCATGAATTCTTCCAAAGTAAGACGCGCGCAACGTAGCCGACTATCTCGTGCGTACAGCTCAAGATCATGCACCACATGAACCACGGCGTCTTCCATTTCAGCCCCAGATAGGTATGTATGACGGTTCCAATTGTGAAGACGCCGGCAAATGCAATATTGGCTGGGAGAGATGGCCGATACCCGTAAACGCTCATCTCTATGGGGCAAAGCTAATGGATCTTATTAGTACCGGCTATATTAACATCTGAGAATTCAGGCTGGAAATGGACTCACCTCCAAAGTACAATTGGCTTTAGGTCCGAAAATGATAAAATTCTCTTGGTCTGCCATATTTGCTGGATCTGTGACTGACAACAAGACTCGATTGATGATGAGAATGTTGCTCTTGGGCGTGTTTTAAGATCTAGGTGGAACGATAATGATAAAACTCAAATGAGATTGAGGACTCAAGAAGCCAGCATACCCGCGGCATTGGCTTTCTTATACCTCACAGAAGTGATCTGTAAAACACTGCCACACTCGCATTTGCATTTGTATCTGACACTAAGATCTTTCTGCAAATATTCAAATGTCCCCAGGTCTGAGAATAAGCATAACCAGGGGTACATAGGGATTCTTGCGCCACGATCACAGTCCACATGAGGATGTACAACCTAGCTGAATATGCTGAGTTGGTGTGGTTTGCACAGGCTTAAGATTTGTTCGAGGGCATCAGTCACTGGAGCAAGTTGCGTGAGTGGGCAGTCCACTAGAGATAGGAGAGTAAGCGTTGCGAGAGAACCAATGTCAGAAGAGGATGACTTACGCTAAAGCCAAAATGGGACTTCTTGCCCTGCTAATTTACAATATGCAGACGTAACACCATGTCTTGTATCCTGTTGGAGTAGTTGCATTTCTTAGTGATATGCCTGGTCCTACGACGATTGCTTCATTGATAGCCGTGCCACTAGGCCTTATAGTAAACATATTTAGGTCTAATGATTCCTTCGATGCCCGTACCTTGAGTCCCTTTGTCTCCCTGTATTACAGCTAACTAGACGTATGGAGAGTAGTTATGCACGTCTTGGCCATTTTGAGAACATTTGGTCGGTAGCCTTCTAGTCCTAGCGATGCCTTCACCTCCTAACTTAGACACTTGCCTGCAATACTGTAATTTCTGTCTTGAGATCATCACCCCACTAATGTAAGCAGGTAGTAGCCCTCTTTTGAGCTCGTAATATCGAATCAACGGCCCAATGCACCAAATTTCAGGGTCAAAGACTTGTTAAGTCGGCTCAACGCTAACCTAATGTAGTTGACAACATGGCAGGGGATCTTGTCTCCTTTGAGTTAGCCATGCGAGCCGACCAATGGGAACTAAGATCAACTTAGGCTAAATAGTGATTTCAGTAGGCTTGGCATCGATCTTGTGGAGCGCGAGCGCCTCAGATGAGATTTGCCCGTGATACTGAGCGGATCGGTGCAGCAAATCCTAAAAGACTACTATACAGATGAGGAGACCAGACATCAAGAATTTCGAAAGGATGATGATCCATGTCGATAGCAAAACTCAAACGCGGGAATTGATGCTGTGATCCATTTTTCTCTACTTGTCTAGTTTGGGTGCCACTCGCCCAGTAAGAAGGTATCTTCATGTGAGAAATAAAGGTCCTTGTTGTCAAGTACATGAGCCATTGCCATGGCTAACTTCAAGCCCATTTGTAATCCAATTCGACGTATCGTCTTTGCAACCCATTCTCTTTGGTCTGGGAGCGATGTTCTCTGTATACCGGCGAAGAACAAAGGCCAAAGGAGTAAAAATCCACCGGGTGTGGGATTGTACGTGGTCTCCTTGAATCTCTGACTCGCGCCATGCCGCTGCTGATACCCGAAATGATACGCAGCGCTGTGGCAAATCTCATCTGACATGGTAACAAGGACTTTGACTGAGCTTTGTAAGTTATCCTTTTGCTCCGTTGTGCCATATTCTAAAGTAGCAACGATGATGGACTCGTGGATCAATAGCCTAACATTACGGTAGCAATTCCACACGCATGCTATCCATGGGTCTGAATACACATCGTACTGCAAATCGTATCTGCTGGAGGGCACCCCGTGCGGGCCGATAGATCGGTATGACTTGTGTTCCCAGCTAGGAGGCAGTGTCTGTGCCCACTCCTCAAACATCTTGTCAATCGGAAGAAGTTGGTTGGAGATCAGGGCAGGGTCTGTAATGCCTTGGTATTTGAGCTCAGCGCGGACGCGAGCCAAAGCTTCGTTAATTTCTGAGAAACGATTGACCGGGACAAGTGCATCGATTTGGGCATTTTGAGCCCACCGAGACCATTTCGACAGCTCACAGGGAATGGGCTCCTGTAGCTGGTGACATGTAGTAATCTATTTGAATATTAATAAGAATATGTATTGAGGGAAGCCTTACAGGAGTAGCCCACCATGATGCGTCGTAATTGCATAAACAGTTTCAAGCCAACGCTGCTTTGGAACTGGGTTGGTCCACGCACCTCGACACACTTGGCTGCTGCAATGACATGGTGGCTGAATGCATTAATTGAGGCCATATCTGATGAAACAATAGTCTAGAACAATTAGTTACTATCATCCAGAATTGACAGGCGATGTCCCACCTCGAAGGTCCCCATAACAAGTACTGCTCCAAGCGTCTCATCGGACACCCTTGCAACTGGATCTTCAAGCGCGGTTTGTAGTTGGCGAATAGCGCTATCATATAGTCGAAATGCTTCAGTCCGCCATACCGGAACGTTACCAGCGTTAGAGAGGGCAGTAAACCCTGCAGCTGCTACGGTAGTGCTAAGGAGGCCAAAGGCAGATTGCTGGTTGATAATGAGGCCTGGGAGATACTCGTGGTTATTCTGGTGAGGATTGGAGCTGGTTGCACCATCGCAGTCGAAAACAAACTGTCGCATGAAAAAGCTGGTTGCTCTATCACGGGTTGGAGGAGATACCGGCCGTTTCCAGGTATCAGAGCCAGTGACGGGCAAGGTGCTTGATCCTCCCGCACCCACAACTGCACCGTGTCTAGTATTCTTCTGAACGACATCTTGGGTTGTCTGATTTCGAAAGATGATCTTGCCTTCTGAAGGGCCTGGGCATGTCCAGCCGGCCTTTCTACACTGGGTACATGTCGGCGTCAGCTCGTCGCACCAACAAGTGTTAGTGCTGGTCTTATGGTGTCTTCTCGTATCGCCGTTGCTTCTACCTTTATTTGTCGCTTCTTGCATACAGCGCAAGCTCTGCTTGGCTTTCCCGTGTTAACCATTCTTACTGGCCGTTCTGGTGGTTGATGGCTAGAATTAAAAGACGAAGTGGGAGAATAGCAGGAAGCTTTTTATATGATAGCAAGCTTACTACGCTAACAATACATACATCTGATTGGCTCGCTCAGGTGAGCGGGGGTCCTGTCAAGATTTATTACTCTTTTCAGAGGCCAAGAGGGTCACTAAATTGCTATGGGGCAAATGACGGCAATTGCGAGTTGGTGATAGTGGTATGAGAATGGGAGCACTGAATGGAATTGATTATTCATGTAGAAAAGTCCATCAATGCCCAGTTGATACTGCTGCTATTATCCCCAATCTCCTGTGCCCCAGCTAGAAATTCGCTCAACCAAGCTGTCTCATCAATGGGAGAGGAGAACAAGGTAAGGCCAGGGAAATCCCATTCAAAGACAAACTGGTCCGGGACGAACGATTCAAGTTCGTTCTCTCCGTAATGATTTAGTCCGCATGTAGTCGGCTGAGCTGAATCAGCGAGTGATGCATCTTCTTGATAGGCCTCGGAGTCTCGGTCAAGCCATCGCTTGTATTTCTGGATGCTCAACTTCAGAAGCTGAAGGTATAAAGTACTGGTGTTTGATCTAGTATCGTCTTTGAGACCCCCAGCGGCGACCTTCTCAAGTTCCTCCAGTAAGATAGTTGCTTTGTCCACGAGTTTGTGATTGTGGACTTGCGATGGGCGATCCACCTCGTCAGGTAGCAGCACGGACAACTTGAGAAGAAGAAGGCAGCAGAAAGTATTCTTAGCCCAGACAAAGTCCATCGCATAGCGTAGACTATTGAGATATATCCGAGGCTCTGTAATGATGATGTCGAGATGCTGGTTCAGAGATCCTTTTGCCATCAATAGGATGTCCCTCTGCATTTGTGACATGACATTCACATTTTCCACTCCAGAAGCTCTCACCGCACGGCAAAGAGCCATGTTGTCCGCCCAGCAGCGTTGTACTGACAGGTTTGGGGCGAACCAGGGCATTTCCAGATGGTGTTTCTCGGAGATGCGAATCCAATCGTTGAACCAAACGTCGATGTCGAGTTTGGCGTCTCTTACCAGGTCCATGATCTCTCCATCATCGAGACCAGCACCTTGGGGCAAAGAAGCGTATATCTTGGCCCGAAGAACATTAAGTTCAACTTGAGCAAAGAGATAGTGATCCATCCCGGTAGAGAGGGGATTTTGTAGTAAGATCCTGCATCTGCGGGAGGCACCTCGGAATTTGAAGGTTGGCATTCCGCCCGCATCCACATGCAGAATGTAACTCATGACCAGCAGGTGTAGCCAAACTCGAGCTTTACGCATCGATATAGTATCTTGGTTGGGGCCAGTTTCACTACCGCTGCTGGGCTGTGTTTCTCTCAAAACAGATTGGGTGATAAGCGTATCGTAAGCTTCGGGAAACCCGAGGTCCAATGCTATGCGGGTAGCGATTGATATCAAAAGTGCTCTTTCGCGTGCATAACAGGCTTGAACAAGCAGTGCTTGCACAGTTTCCAGGCTTCCTATCGATGGATTGGCGATGGCGGCGTTGAGCATACGCTGAGTCCGGAGTGCGAGTGCCCGCCACCTGGGGCTGGTACCATTAAGCACACGGCAACCAACCGAACAGATAGTAGTGAACAGTAAGTCACTCCTGCTTCGGACGTCCTGCATCGAATCGAATCGTGAGTCGAACACGGGAACATAGCGGTCGCAGCCGGAGAAGAAGGCGTTGAAATACAGTTCCGATTCGTAGTCATCAAGTTCGTCAGTTCCCCAAAGGTTGACTGTAACTGGAGTTCCAGTCTCAAAGGACGACCTCAGTCGTTTGTGGGGTCTCGTGGAACCCAGCGCATTCTCGGGAGAGCTCGTGCTATTAGAAGCCAGCTGAGGTGAGATGACAGGTACCTGGGCGAATCCAACGTCGGTCGGAGTATCGATGTTGTTAAAGGTGGGGGTAGATTGCAGCGGCCTCTCAACTCCTAGATGACTCGTGGGTGGTAGATCATTCGGTTGCCGTGATCTGAGAAACTCAATCTCTTTTTCGAGAGCTTCAATCTTTCTAGATAGTCAACGTATTAGCCGCGTTGTCGCATGTGAAGCAAAATACGACGGACAATTCATGAGCTTCTTTGGGTTTCTCGGCGAAAGCACATGACTTCTGGAGCTGCCGGCACCTTCGGAAATGCTGATTAGTGACGAGTTCTGAATTGGGCGTGGGTGCATACCGAGAGCATGGCCGCAATCCATCGCATTTAACCTACCGACATGATCAACACACTTTTCTTGGGGGATAAAAGCATTGCATACTTTGCTTTGACGACATGAGCCGCATGATTTCTATTTCTCGCGCGCCTATTAGCCAACCTAACCTTGTATGTCTAATGGGATCAGGGTGGCCAAATACTGGGATTCTTTTCTTACGAACACGCGGCGATGAAGCCTCTTTCAGTGGTCCTCCGGCTAAAGCTTGTTGGGGCATTTGGAATGAATTTGTATCAGCTCGTTGTGTATTTCTGAGACCATCCTGTAATCGCACGTACGCCTCGATCCTCCATGAACGCGCGAATCATGTTTGTGCGGGGATGGAGTCAACTGGTCGCGGCAAGATGCCTGAGGCAGCACTGTTTTTACCGGTATTCTATAGGCCGAGCTAAGACTTGCGGAGTCTAATTCGGGATATTTCGACCCGATACTTGATCTGGTCGTAGCGGGTGCATTCTCCATATTAAACATGTGTGGTATAGAGGGTCTTTGCGATTGATTGCCAACGAGTTAGCTGAGAATGGAGATGATCTATAACTAAGTCCGTATCTCAAGTGTGTGTAAAAGAAAATTATCTCTGGGGCTGGGTTACCCGACAGTTGATCATGCAAACACTAAGGTCGGACTTGACCACCTTTCTCCGACGACTGAGTGAGGGGTGTGAGATCACGCGCCAGGTAGGGATCGGACTCAAATACATTTCTCCGATACTATCACCGGAGAAAGACAAAGAAGACCGATTTACGCATATTCTCTGCATAAATCATTCGTAGATGAGGTGATATTCAGAGTTCAAGTACCCCACGTACAAGAGCCTATACAGATTTATAAATAGCAATAAGCCCACATGCAAAATCACTAGGTTCCCAAGTCCTTCGATTACACACTCGCAGTTGAGTCTCGACCCAATACTTGACTACCAATTCATTCAACATGCCTCAACGGGAACGCATCCCTACAAGCTGGGTCCTTGAAGCCACCAACAAGGAAGATAGCCCAAAGCCATCAGTCCATCTACGATGCAATGATACAACTCTTCCATTTGAGTTTTCTTTTGAAGCTGTTCGACCAAATGTCTTCAGAACCACATTCACATCCTCAACGCATCCCACGCCGCCTCATCCCAGTGTCCCTCGCGCTGAGATAAAGCTAGAGGGTGCACATCCTGCAGTAACATCCACCGAGAAGGGCACCAAAATCCAAATCGGGGACGTGGTCGCCAATATTGACTACGATGGAGAAACACCGCTCCTATCTGTAGGGTTCGAGGGACAGTCGCCGATCCTTCAGGACCTCCCCAACAGGTCCTATGCCGTCAATGGCGATGGTGTTGCGCATTACACCAAGTACAACCGCAACACGTTTCACGTTGGACTTGGAGAAAAGGCTGCACCGATGGACCTCTCCGGTCGCCGCTTTCAGTTGTCAGCAACTGACAGCTTTGGCTATGACGTCCACCGAACTGATCCTCTCTACAAAAATATTCCCCTCTTGATCAATGCGACTCCTCAAGGGTGTGTTGCAATGTTTTCCACAAGCCATACCAGAGGCGAATACTCTATCGGCTCTGAGATGGATGGCATGTGGGGATTCTACAAAGTCTACCGCCAGGACTTTGGTGGTTTGGAGGAGTACATTATTACAGGAAAGACTCTTAAGGATGTTGTGCGGACATACGCTGATTTGGCGGGCTACCCATTGCTTGTGCCTCGCTGGGCTTTTGGTTATCTCTCTGGCGGCATGAAATACTCTATGCTTGATAGCCCTCCTGCAGGCCAAGCTCTGTTGGATTTGGCGCACAAGATGAAAGAGCACGACATCCCTTGCTCAGCCTACCAGATGTCATCTGGATACACCGTGGCTGAGAACCCTCCCAAGAATCGACATGTATTCACCTGGAACCGACATCGTTTCCCCGAGCCTGAAAATTGGATCAAGGAGTTTAACAAGCTCGGCATGCGCACTATAGCCAACGTTAAGCCATACCTTACTGCCAGTCATCCCGAGTACCAAAAGCTCAAGGAAGCTGGTGGTTTGTTTCTTGATCCCCACACGGGAAAGCCAGCTGTGACGAAGCTTTGGAGTGCTGGAGGTGGCGAGAGAGACGACGGTGGCCACATCGACTTTACATCTGCCGCAGGCTACAATTGGTGGTACAATGGCATCAAGAAGCTCGCAGAGGAGGGAATCGACTGCATGTGGAATGACAACAATGAGTACACCATTCCTGATGATGAGTGGGAATGTGCTCTTGATGTTGGCGAGCCTCTTCAGATCCCCGAAGGCCTCGAAAAACGCCCTCAAGTCGGCTTCTGGGGCCGCAGTCTACACACAGAACTCAATGGAAAAGGATCTCATGATGCCCTCCTGGCGGTCCACCCGGATGATCGACCTTTTGTGCTTACACGCAGCGCTACGACCGGCACACTTCGATATGCTTGCAGCTCATGGAGCGGCGATAATACGACGAGCTGGGACAGTATGAGAGGTTCTACTGCGCTATCTCTTACCGCTGGTATTTGTCTGATGCAGTGCTACGGACATGACATTGGTGGCTTCGAAGGCCCGCAACCATCCCCAGAGCTTCTGCTTCGATGGGTCCAATTGGGGATCTACTCACCTCGTTTTGCCATCAACTGTTTCAAAACAGGCGAAGACAACTCAGTGGGTGATGTAATTGAACCATGGATGCATCCGTCTATCACACACCTAGTCCGAAAGACTATCAAGCGTCGCTATGCTTTGATTCCGTACATCTATTCTCTTTCTCTTGAAAGTCATCAGAGTGCCCTACCCCCGCAACGCTGGGTAGGCTGGGGCTACGAGTCAGACCCGGAAGTCTGGAAACTGCTAGATGGAGAGACTCAATACTGGCTGGGCGATTCTATGCTTGTTGGAGGTGTGTTCGAGGCCGGAGCCAGCAAAGTGAAGATTTACCTACCAAAGGCATCAGATGATGACGAAGGCTACCTGAACCTCAATGCACCATACCAATATCTTGAAGCCGGGCAGTGGGCGGAGATCGATGTCGAATGGCATGGTGCTGGTATTCCAGTTCTGGGTAAGGTCGGCTCTGCGATACCTGTTGGCCGAGATGTCCAGGTTCTCTCGCCAGGAGAAAAAAAGAACGTTGCAAATCTGCCACTCGATGATTATAGAGCGGTTGAGATCTTCCCGCCCAAAAAGGCATCACAAAATGGTAAATGGCATGAAACAACATGGTATGAAGATGATGGTACATCAGTGGCAACCAAGAACAAGATCTCGTCCTACACTATTGCTTTTACTGCCACGGAGTCTGAGATCAAGGTCAAATTCTCAAGGGATGAGACTTCGGGCTTCCAGGCACCTTGGAAGACGTTAGTGGTCGTCTTGCCATATGGGGATCAGAGAAGAGTCGTGAGCGTGGACTCAAACGCTGAGACGATATCTTTAGGTACTAGTGAGGAGGGGGGGAGACGGTTTGAACTTAAGTAGACACCCAAGAGTATAAAAAGTAGGGAGAAGGGTACTGCGTGACTGGTGAACAGCTGTTGGGTAGAACCCTACCGACACGTAGCAATTGATTCTGATAAATATAGCTTGTTGAGAGGTGTTGAAAACTATACAATAAAGGACTGAGGGCCTTCAGCAAGAGAATAAAACATTTGAAGGTCGCAATGTAATGCTGAATTAGGGTGAACTTGTCGGTTCCAACGAGAGATAAGAAGTACGTAAAATTACCATGAAGCTTCTGCGCTTGAAGCAGAAAGAACATGGAACAGAGTCTACACAGTAAGATCCATGAGGAATGTATCGAATGTTGTTGAGATATATTCCCATGGAACGCGGCATTTCGATGTAATGGTGCTGCCCTTCAAAGGTATGTTTTGGCTCTCTAGTCATAAAGAACACAGTGGCGCGGTATTCCTAATTACCACAGCTAACTTCCATGAAGAGAATGCAGCTTAGAATGACTCAGTGATGATCACTCTAAGTCGCTTCGAAAATGTCCATTCCAGTCCCTATGATCCTAGCCCTACTCCCTTTTAATACGAACACGAACACCAGGTATTACCTTGAGCTTGTCTAAACCATCGGGAGTGAGGCTTGTAATTCATGTTAGACTATTCACTCAGAAGGGGTAAGACTATCATACTGCACGGGAGTCAAGTTAGGGGGACAACCCAGCAGGGGGCTTCTTCGTCGGGGGGCCGTTTCTATGTCTCGTGTGTGTCTCTAGAATACTTGAGATGTATTAGCAGACGTCCCCGATTGATAGCAGATGAAATTGGTTCACACTTACTCGTCCACCGCTGTTTTATTTCTCTGCCAAACCGCAAGGTTACTGAAGCTGATAGTGACACTCCATATGATCATTAGTCTTCATATAAATTTTATAGTCTAGTGGTATCACACCTAGATACTCATTTTGTAGTTTCAAGAAGGAGGTGGGTAAAGATTGACAAATGAGGTGAAATTGGTGAAGTGTTCAATTGATATGTTTGCTTAGTTGCGTAGTCTTGGGCCTCATCAGGGCATGGTATATCTGAATATTCTTCATCAGAATTGAAAGGTGGCGGCTTAATGAATGCCGCCACCATATAACATAAAGGAGACAATTACTTCTGGTTGTATGCTTAAAACTTGGGAGTTCGTTGACCGGAAAGTAGTGCGCGTTTATGAGGAGTCCCGTTGCTTTGGATATGGGAGTTGGACCTGCTAGGCTGAGAACATTCTGGGTATCGTCAAACTTTCAGAGCAGATAGCTGGCTAGAAATTAAATCACTTCCTGCTGGCGTGGTGTGATAGACTAGCTGAAGTGATTGCAAAAGCCCTGGGCTGAGTTGGCATGGTCTGGACCAGCATGTCTACAGCCACATTTATCTTGACAGATGCATGTGAGTTCAAGATCCTTTGCGTTGGAAGTTCTCTTTATCCAAACATTCTGTACTTACAGTTTATTTCCCGCGCGAAGAACAACATATCCTATCTCAAAGCGCTCATGATTTGGTATGGTTAAAAAACTCCTGTTTGTGGATGACACGTTCCCATACTCGGTTTCCAAGCCATAGGTCTCAGTGAAGGCACGGGCAGCCACATAATCATATGAGGGCTTGTTGAAAATTAGTCGAAAATACGAAATAAGCAAAAACGTGCCTCTTGGTCTGGGAGACGATAGCTTTGCTTCTGACGGCGTAAGACTGTTGCAGTATAATACTAAGGTTATATATGGAAGAGGTCACTAAAGAGGCTATGTTCAAATCTCCGAATGCAAGACAGAGAAGTTAGATGTGCGGTACTATATTAACTTGGGATGTACAGTGTTGAGCTTCAGTTTGAATGAAGACGGCATTTCGTGTCCATATAAATACTCATCCCAGCCTTGGCGACCCTACTAGTCCTCATCTGCATAACGAACTATGACACCGTTAAGTGCCTTAAGCTTGTCAGAAGTTTCATCAGTGAGCCTTGTTATTCATGTTAGAAAGCTGATCCACATTGAGTAGGGTGGGTTACCATACTCTGGGCCAATTATGATTGGAGGAAGACTCTTAGTAGCTGGATATTCGCTGGTTCCAGTATCTTGTTCCAGTATCCTGGAAGTGTGTTAGGGCATAGTTGCGACAAATGATAGATGAAATAGGTTCACACTTACTCATTCACTTTTTCTTGGTGCTCTTCCCATGCTTCGACGCCCTCAAACGTGATAGTAGCAGGCTGCATAATCGTGAGTATTAGTAGGGGGTAGGTGTGGAATATAAAAGATAACGGACTCTGGTACTCATGTTGTGGTTTTCAAAAAAGAGGGTATTAAGTTTAAGTTATAATCGATGAATTTGTGATTGATGTTCTTGGTTTAGTTGGGTAGTCCTGGGCTCAGTTTGAGCATACATATATATATACGATATGGCTCAACATGGTCATATATGTGGCTTGATGAATGTCGTCATAATGAAGCATCAAATATATCCCTTGCTTCTGATTACGTGCTCAAGCAGTGGAAGTTCGTCAGCTGAAAATAGTGATCGGCACTTGCCGGCAATCTCGTCATCTTGCATGTGAGATTTGAACTACCGTAATCTCTCAACAATCTGCAAAGGGGCTATCATCTGCCAGTGAGAATTCTGACCATCTAGAGCAGAGTATCCGGTTGGTATGCAGGCATTTCAACTGACTGTTGGGGAACATGCAGCCACCTGTGCCAGTTTCCCCGTCACATGTTGTTGAGATACTATGGTAGATCAGCTGAAACCATCTCAAATCTTGAGACATATGTACTGCAACCAGAAATATGGGCGACGATTACCCCGCTCTCAAAGCATGTGACTAGCTGGAAATTGAAACACTTTTTGTTGGCAAATTATGATAGGTTAGCTAAAGACACTGCAAAAGTCCTTTGGGGTGAGTTGATATGGGTCGGGCCAAGTTGCATATGCTCACATGTTTTTGCTTCAAAATCATTGTGCCAATGCACGAAGCTGGGAATTACACCGGGAAGATTATTTCACGTACAAGAGAACCGATAGTTAACATGTTGGTTTGAACTTGGTAGATTTGTAGATACGGGAAGCTGAATACTTGGTTGTATTGCGTATGTTGATCATTGCCAGTACCGGTATAAGGTCGATATATTGTACGTCGACAATTCTTTTCTCTTTTCTTACTACCTTCACCTTCTTTCCCCGCTCAGAGAAACGCCATGTCTCAAAACCCCGCGATTGAACATGGGCAAGACACTGTTATTCGGTGATGGGAATGTCGCCATATTCGAGGTGTTTCTGAGCCACGGGTCACAGTTCAGCCGCAGGCAACGATCTTCACCTTGAACAGGCTAAGCAAGTTTCCAAGAAACGGTGAAACTCGAATGGATATTCCAGGATGCTACTGTAAGCCCTTTATTGCCTATCGGCCACTCAAGGATTCGTTGCTCATCATTGTCTGCGCAGGATCGCTCACAAAAGTGGTACAAATGGAAATTGATTGGCCACTTTATCAATTAGATGTTCGCGAAAAGATTTTGGAAAACACAATATTATTCCTATGCTCCACAGTAGATATGTGATCACTGGACTCTTTGTAGTAAAGTTAACATGTGGATTTGATATTTTCTTACCTACACGAAAGGTGACCAATCCGGCAACTCACATCAAAGAACACCGAGACAGCCGGAGTTTCACTAATGCCTCGCATAGGTACTCAGGCCTAACACGAGACTTACTTGCATGTTCTATAGTCCTTTGTACTAAAGAAGGGTATCGGGATTGATCTACCTGCCTGGAAACAACTCAACAATATCTCGACCTCCGGTCTCACAAGCCAGAGACCATGGCGTTCGTCCTACAGTATCCTCTGAATATGGGTCAGCCTTCTTCTCGAGTAGCAGCTTAACCACTTCAACACGTCTCTCCCTCATAGCAAACGACAGCGGTATCCGTCCTTCAAAATCCTTGGCATCCACGTCAGCTCCCGGCTCCGGCAGAAATCCGGCGTCCCGGTTTATAGCTGAAAATAGAGGCGTTTGTCCCCGGGAGTCCTTCACGTTGACATCAGCTCCTTTCCCTATTAAGAGTTCCATCACTCCAACGCACCCCAAACTCAGCCCTTCTGCACTAAACGATAGTGGCGTCCTTCCTTCGGTGCTCTTGGACTCCACATCGACCCCCTTTCCAAGTAGATACTCCACGACATCCTCAATCCCCGATCCTGCTGCATAACTTAGGGGAGTCCGGCCTTTGACATCAGCAACATCCAGCCCAGCGTCGTCCATGCCAGCCAACAATCGAACAACTGCCTCATGTCCTTTTTGTGCAGCATAGCTTAGGGGAGTTCGGCCGTCGCTATCGACAGAATCCGGTCTAGCGCCGCCCATCTTAATCAATAATCGAATAACTGCCTCGTATCCTTCTTCCGCCGCGAACGACAAAGACGTCCTTCCACTACATTCCTGAAAATTCAAACATTCAACATGAATGGTCTTAGATTCCACATTGGCTTTCTTCTCGATGAAGAGTCGAACAACAGCCTCGTTCCCGTGTTGTGCCGCATACGACAACGGGGTCCGGCCCCACTCATCTTCAGACTCAAAATCGGCCCCACTTTCAAGCAATCGACAAATTATTGCTTCACTTCCACTTTCTGCCATATAGGATAAAGGTGTTCGCTCACGGTTGTCACTTTCGTCCACTCGAACTATGCCTGAATCAAGCAGCAGGTTGATAACTTCTTCGTCGTTCTTCCGCGCCGCAACTGAAATCGGCATATGTTCACGATTATCCGCGTCTGGGTTCGCTCCCTTCTCAAGTAACAATTTCACAATCGCCGTATGCTTCATTGCAAATGATAGTGGTGTCCACCCGTTGTAAAGACCAGTGAATCTGTGGTTCACATTTGCACCCTTTTCAACCAATAGCCTGACAATATCCTCGTGCCCCCGCTCTGCTGCAAATGAAAGCGGCGTTCTTCCGCTGTTCCTGTATTCCTTGCCTATGGCTTCAGAGTTGGGGTTGGCACCCTTTTCTAGCAATAGCTGAACGACCGCTTTGTGCCCACTCTCCGCCGCAAGTGATAGCGGCGTGCATCCACTTCTTTGGCTTTCGACGGATGCAGTGGCTTGTAAGTCTGGCTTGGCCCCTGCTTCGATCAACAAGCCGCAAACAATCTCATTACCCCGGAATGCAGCATGAGACAGTGGGGTCTGTCCCTGATCATCCACAGAATCCACGTCGACACTATGCGTTTCGAGCAGAAGCTGACAAACGTCTGCATGTCCGCCAATTGCTGCAAAGGTCAAGGGAGTCCTGCCACAATTGTCTCTACCTTCAGGCTCGGCTCCTCTTTCAATCAATAGTTGTACAAATACTCCGCGCCCATACTCCGCTGCAAATGACAATGGTGTGCGCCCATATATTGTGCATTTTGCATCAACCACAGCTCCGTTCTTTAACAACAGTCGCAAAATCTCCTCATGGCCTAGTTGGGCTGCAATCGACAACGGGGACTTTACCCTATATCCAGAAGCTGTACTTCCAGACTCTATATTGGCGCCCCTTTCGAGAAGTAGTTGAACAAGTGCTGCATCCCCCATACGTACCACAAGTGGAAAGAATTCTTCGTCGCTGTAGTCAGCCCCACGTTTGAGCAAAAGCCAGGTGATGTCCATGTGCTTTTGGTCTGCCGCAAAGTATAGCGGTGTCCACCCTTGTGGGGCGGTACATCGGGAGTTCAAGTCAGCTCTATTTTGAATCAATAGTTCTGTGACATCCCTGTGCCCATGTTCTGCAGCAAATGATAGTGGCGTCTTCCCATCATCATCGCGGGTATCTACCTGGGCGCCCTTGTCTAACAATAGCAAAACGACCGACTCATGCCCGTGGATGGCAGCATAAGACAAGGGAGTTTGACCGTTGCTATCTCTTGGATCCACTTCTGATCCGTTTTCCAAGATATCCTGAGCAACTCTCTCCAATCCAAAATATGCTGCCAAGTGGAGTTCTGTCACCTCTCGCCAATCGAGGTACGTATATTCCACTTGAGATGGATAACTAATCAGTAGCATCTGGACCGATGCATCCATATTTCTCTCCTTACTGAAGAAATTGGCGAGGTCAAGGCATGAAACCGAAGATGTGCGAGCATGATGTCCCCAGTTCTTCGCAGCATAATCATAAAACGGATGTTCGTGTAACCGCTTCACAAAGCTCTCCTTTGTCATACAACGCCCTCTTCTAAAGCTGTCGAATGAGAGGTAGTTCACACATGTCTTTGTGATCTCTTTTTCTGTCATTAGATGTAGTTCTTCCGGCCGGTTGTTGAAGTACTCTTGAGTAGTGTAGTGAATGAGTCGAATGATATTGCTAGTTTCGTCGACCGTCACTAGCCCAGCGCATGCAGCGACCATGTCATCTACATGATAGAAATCTCTATCATCTAATTGACACTTTTCTGTGCTTGTGGCAAGAGCGTGCCGTAGCTCTGTAACCGTGAGATCTCGTTTTGCGTGTACGATCCAGGATAACATTTTGTGTGCAAGTAACTTCCATCCTAACATCTGCCCATTGATTCTGTCCATTGTCTCGCGGTACGCATGTCGAAGTCCATCTTGGCTCGTGCCCCGTTCTTGGAAAATCCTCAACTGCTCTCGGATATCCGTATCTCTCAACTTATCGGAGAGCAAGTAGAAATATATACGGGCCAAGAGAAACCTGTGAATTGTAAGCATTTCTTTCATTTCACTTTCTTCAAACATACATTCCGTCAACGGATTCCGATATAACGCTTATGATATTCTCTTCCAGGTTCGGGTCTTGCCGGACAAAGGACGGCAACTTTTCCATATGTCCTTTGAGGTATTGTGTAATGTCTCTCTTGTTGGCAAGAATATCTAGTGATGTAACAGTTCCGAAATGACTGTCCACCTCACTCTTGATTATCGGAATAGGGCGCGAAGTCGCAAATACGTTAATCTGGTATTGCTTCTCAAGGCGGCCGAGCTCGGAAAGCAAGTTGCTGCGGGAGCATTCAGAGGCTTCACATTCATCGAGCGCATCAACGAGGATGAAAACTCGGGAATAGGTCGCGACCATCTGTCGAAGTTCCTCTAGAATTGTGTTGAGTTCTGGCCGCGTCCGCCGTCTGGAATGCTCATCATAAAGGGCCTTGATACGGGTCGACAAGTTTGGTTGGCTGTTAGCGAGTTGTTTTAACAGGCTCGTAAGCAATTGGTCGGAATTTTGCTCGTGTTGTTGCTTGGAACTGCAATAGATATAGGCAATGCCGGTACTTAGGTCTCCGCGAAAGTTCGAAATAAGATGATTGACGACGAGTGAGGTCATGACCGTTTTCCCCGCTCCTGGTATACCTGAACAAAACAGTGTTTGCCCAGGTGTTGCCAGCCAGCTCTTAAATGCTTCCGTTTCAAGGAGCCAATAACCTGTCCCGGGCTGCCGCTCTTTGAAGTGGTCACTTTGTTTTGGTCCGTAGTCAATTGTAGTAAGCCAATCGAGGATCAGAAGGTCTTCTTTCTTGTCTTGCTTGAGCTTCATCTGATCCACGTCTTGTCGAATCACAGCTGTGTTGTTGTGGACTATCTCTAGAGTTAAAATTGGCTGTTAATTTGGCATGATGAGAACTAACCGTCTTCTAAAATATCCTTGACTGGGCGCTCTCTCTCTATGTCGCTCGGCTGCACATACTGTAGAAGATCCTTAGTAAATGCAGCAGCCATGATTGCCGCGTGCTCCTGCCAGTCTTTGTTCTTGTGTGAGTCCGCATAATCGCAAATACCTCGTACAACAAGACAAGGAAAGTTATTCATAAGTCCTGCAGCCTCCATTTCGAAGCAGCGGACATTGCCTCCAAGATCGCGATTGATCTTATCCCGAAAGGCAGCATCCTTGATGACCTGGTTACCAGATGCAATCAGGCCATAATGCACTCGCATTTCTCTAGGCTTCCGTCTTATAATCTTGGTTCTGTCGCAAAATCGGCAACTCTCTGCTTCTTCGTCGTCTTCTTCATCTCCTTCGTGGCCGGTCTCCGGAGGTCCTTTACTAACATGGTTATAATCTGCCTTGAATAGCGTATCGGTAAGTGAATCGGGCCGTAGATATCTTGATTTCAGTCCTGGAAATTTGTGTTTTAGTTCCTCGAGATAATCCGGTATCTTAGATTCGCCCAAGTCGTGCTGGGTCTCTAATTTTGTTAAGGCTGTGAGCAGTAACGTCGGAGGATTGTTTAATGACCCAGTACGCTGGACTTGGCCGCTTCCATCCGCCTTACCGAAATCCCATTGAACTACGCCAGGAAATGCGCCTTCAGACGTGCTAATCACGATGTCCCCGAGTCGAACCTTATTTGACGGAACGCCGCCGCCGATGCCAACCATAAGGCCGAACTTGATAGATGGAAAACTGGATATCATTCGTGTAGCAACTTGAGCTGCTGAGACATTCCCGATCATACCCTTAGGTAAACAAGTTATGACAATATTGTGGTGTCCAATAGACCCAAGCGTGTATGTGTTAGGGTTGTTTTGTAACGTCGGTAAGTTGGCATGGCATTGATCCAACATTGTCGTCGCCGCAGTCTGCTCTTTTGGCAATGCGCAGACCCATCCCACAGTATAATCATCATGCGTCAGGGTTTTCCCTCGGGGTTCTTCGTCGGGTTTCCTCCTTTTCGACAAATCTCTGTCGATTTCCTGATTTTTCTTCCTCTTTTGATCCATTAATTTCCTTGTCTTTGGTTATGGTCGTGAATATGAGAAAGAAACGCGGTCTTTTGTTATGCAATAAAGGTGAATGGACAGATATTGGTGGCTATTTGGTAAAAGGTGATATAGCTGAAGTCGTAACCCGATTGAAGAGAGTCAACAAGATCTTGGCGATCGCAATGAGCTGATGCGAGGCAAATGGAGTCAGGCCAGCAATGGAGCATGACCAGTCGAGAATAATGCGAGTGACTCTGACGGCGCTGAAGGTTAAGGTCGATTGCCAACACGTGATGAACCAAGCAGAATGTTGACAGAAACCTCAGTATACTGCTGTCAATAGATTAGCCCTGGGTGAAAGATGGAGACCCTTTGATGAGCAAGAACGGGAATGAATCTAATCGACACCAAACCGTGGAGGGGAAAGCCAGAGCCTGGTCTGACTGTGTCCAGTCCGTGAGCGACCGTGTCTCGCCCTGTAATTGACGTAGACATGGTTGCCTAAAGACAACGAGCATGATCAGCTAGCCATAGCCACCTCAGCTCGACCGGGATGTTATGCACGCCTGGTTTTTGTTGACTGATTATTGGGCCTCGAACCGACTGTAAAGCTGTGTAACTACTAATAGTTTAAGGGTATTATAAATCAGAATCTAGTAATCCCAGCCTTATAAACTATTTATTTCAGATCCCTGCTTACTAAGTGTATTTTATCTTATTATAT
>JAPERM010000532.1:0-57646 GCA_030411635.1 Fusarium sp. MBC 119 | reverse complement strand
ATCTTATTTATTAGAAATTTATTAAGACTTATTATAAGTTGAAATTATAGCTATAAAATACCCGAGCCTATCTATGTCATCAGATTCTTCGAAACAAGAAGTTCGCGTCTGGTTTGAACATGTCGCACTTTCTATGTATGAACCCAAGCTTATCCTGGTCACCAAGGCTTCTAGCGGACTTGGAATGGACGCCAACGACAAAGACAACAAGGTCGTCCCAGAACTCTTCATTCTGGCCCATGCTGTCCAGATCCTGCGGCTCACGCCTGTGCAATTCCGCGCCCAGGGTACGCACAACAGTAATGAAGCCATGACGATGATCATATAAGCCACGTGAAACCTTACCGCGATCATACCCATAGAAGCCAATATAAGGTTCGAACATGAAGCCTGGCGGTCTGAAAAAGTCATCGTCTTCATCGCAAAAGCCACATGACGAAAACCGTCCTCATTCTCTTCATCCTCCATTTCAGATGCATAGTAATTGTACCTAAACTGCCAGTGGGTGCCCGTGTGTGCTGGTCTTCGCTTCCGCTTGTGTACTCTCTCGGCTTCAGGATGTGGATAGTCGATCCTCCAGCTAGCTCCGGCTTTCTGGCAGACAAATTTGAGTTCCTCTAGGTTCGGTAGGTGGCCAAGTTTGAGTTGTGTTTTGAAAGTCACAAAATTCCAAAAGGGGTCATCCAAGCCGTCCACTAAGCCGTCTATTTTTTCTGATGTTGTGACCAATTTTCGAGCTGGAAGAGGAGCAATTTGATCATCAGAATTGCGGAACTTCGGCAAATGCATGTCATAGACGCGTAGAGTGTCTTTTTCCAGGTCAAACCGAAAAAGAAGAGTGGTTGGAATAGCGGAGGATGTGTCTTCCTTCAAAGGCGCTTCGTCATTATAAGAGGATTCAGATTCGTCATCCTCGCTGGAATCGTCGTCGGGGGCAGCAAAACCATCAATTCGGCGTAATACCTTGGTAAGGTAGTAGATGTGGCGGCACGATAGCTTCAAAGGCAACAGATAGTCTTCTGATACTGTGTCAATGGAGTTGGCTCCGTATGGGTCGATGGAAGGGATGACCTGGGGCGGAAGAGCAAAATCGATGATGTGAAGCTGTATTTCCCGCGGGACGCTTAGAAATGTAAAAAAATGTCAAATCAGTCGCCCCTTTTGGTGTTTTTAGTTGCTGTCAAGTAGTAGTGTCCCTATGGTAGTTGATCTCTTCCATCTCAACCAGCTACCATCCATGATGGCCCTGAACTACAGCGCCGTGGCCCCCCCTTTCCACCCTCTCAATGTCTTCCATTAGTCCTGGCTGAAGGTGATGACCAGGGCTTGGTGACCTCGTCTCTGGCGACGCTGAGAGTGAGGCGCATCAGAGTCAGAACTTTCTTCATCCTCTTCTATCGTAAGGTGCTGTGACACTCGCAGAGGTCAGCTTGAACTGCTATAAAGAACACGTTTCTTCATCCTCTTCAGCTTTGTCGTCTTCATACCAATCACCATCCTCATCCCATCCATCATCCTCGCTTCCCTCAAAGTCAGTACCGTCGTCGTCACCTTCGCTCTCATCATCGTTTTCCTCTTCCTGGTGTTCATCCCCAGCTTCGTCTTCGCTAGACTGGAAATAGCCAAATTTGGCATACCCATACCAAGCCCCAAAAGCAACAGGCGGACGGGAGTCAAGAGGGGCAATATCCCGGCGAGTTCGTTGCTGCAGGAGAAGGTACATCAAAACAACAGCCCGATGCAGGTCATCGAGGCTGTAGCCACCCATAGTCTCCTCATCATCCCGGTGTGGCATGGGAAATCCAAGAGGGAAGCGTCGCGCGTACGCAGGCGCTGGGTCGACCATTCCATTGATGGGAACTGGGTCGGATTCAAATACTTCGAGGCTACGAGCGAAGTCTAGTTCACACCGCTTACATGGCCAGAAGTCGAAGATCTGGCAATGGAGCCGTACGGTGTAAAGGGGAAGGAGGTGGTTCCTTGGCAGGGTCGTCATGCGCAATTCGTTGCTCGAGTTTGGATCATCCGTCAGGAACAGAGTGTGCCCTCTGCACTGCAACGCCATGCATGGTTGGGTGCGTGTCGGAGCCGGGGAGAACGCCGATGATCCAGAGTGGATGAAACAGGTGGCAACCACTTGGAAGGCTGTGTACTTGGTTCACCCTTGAAGAAGCTTCAGCTTCTGGAAGAAATGACAAGACTTTTGGTCAAATAGCACACGTTCTGCTCAACACCTTCTCCCAGCACTAATATAGGACACTGGGGGACGGTTGTGGAACTGTAAGTGAGGGTGATCATGGATGGTAGTTGGTTGAGACGAAAGGGGACAGCCGCTGGAAGGATATTGTTGCTCAATAGCATTCCTAACACATTGAATGGGGTGATCAATTTGGTGGGAATTGGTAGTGGAGTGGCTTTTGTACAGTGTACAGTATACTAGAAGATATCGGCTGAGAAGTAATATGTTGACATCTTGATCGATGTACATTTGGTGAGATTTAAATGCTCGGGTCAGACTGGTGATTTCTCGAATTGTAGTAAAAGACAGGTGAGCGTGGTGCCTATTGCTGAACTGCATACTCACGGATGGTTACTGACATGCACTGTCTGAATTCAGAATGAACCCCTGTGCCTCACAGAAGGCTGCGCGTTCCTATGCTAGTTCGTCTGAACCGCAACCAAATCTTTCATACCAAAGCTTTCATTCCATTTTCACGGCGCTTTAGTTACAATAATCGGGTCTCCCCGAAAAACTTGGTGTCGATATAACTTGGATCGCGCTTTGGATATCGCACCCAGCGCCTGAGATTGAACACAAGTAGGCAGCTTTTTGGTATCAATTTGATCAACTTTTAATTTGAGAGACTCAAAACGATCTCAATGACGAAGCTGGGATTCCTACTTTTCTGAACAAAGACTACACTGACTCTAAAAAATCTCAAGTACATCAAACTTCATTTCTCTGATCCGGTTCTCAGAAGCACTTAGCAAGAGGCGCCAGATGTGAGGGTATCCAAAAGTGGATCACAGGCCTAAAGCAAGCACGGCTTGGTGTTGCGGACGCAGAAAGACTCGCACGTGTCGATCACGTGAATCACATCACCATTGCTCTCCTTCCTTTCCCCTTCCCTCTTCCATTCTTCTATCACATCAACATCAGCTCGCTTCCGAAGGCCTTCATATACGTTATTTTATCGTTTACCAACGCGCGATTGCATCTGCGAAAACCAGGCCATTGACTTTTATAGGCGATGGAACCATTTCCGTTTTCGATGCTCCCACGGGAGCTGCAGGACGAGATTCTCGACTACGCTATCCCACCACAGATCATCCCTGGAATCGACCTCTCATTTGCCAAGGTTGACGAATTTGTCGACGGAGTATCCGAAGAGTATGTGTTGCCTTTCAAGCTATCATGCCGCCATATATACAACATGGTCAAAAGGTCGCGCCCGGTCAAAGCCATCTATTACCCCAGGCTCATGTGCGAAGTCCCTCCCTTTCGACTAGACTATATCTCTCGGTTCGACTTCAACTTCAAGAAAGATACGCTGCGCGTATTCGACATGCGTCTACCCGAGTTCTTTACAGCCAATTGGCAGCCTGCCCTTCTTCCGGTTGAAAGACTCGTTACAGTCTCGGTCCACATGAGAGACAATTTCGGGGGTTTGAAAGATGCAAGATGGTCTCGAATCCCATTCAACAAACGACTCAACCTTGATCGCCTACCAAAGCTGAAAGAGTTCAGCTTTATCTGTCAGATCGCTGGACAAGACTGGAAAATCGAGAGTTTCGAAAGAGAAGGTCCTCAAATCGATGCAAGACGCGACATGCTTTCAGACAAATGGGGCTTGGCCCGCAGCGGGTATAACCCTAGAGCTGCAAAGGCATGCACGGAGAGACAGCTCTTAGCACACACAAACATCAGATGGCAGCTGAAACCCGCTTACTACTACTACAACGTTCCCATGGGGCCTGGCCACGATGATCCTGGCTTATGGATACATCGACTCTGCGCTCCCGAAGACCTCTATCTCCCATTTGGCATGCCCTAGTGGATGTATGAACAGGGCTATGCTGGAGACTTTGTACCATACATTGGCTTCCATGGGTATGACCGCACCCAGCTATCAATGGGTGGCAACTGGGCTGGATTTCGATATTTTGAGGAAACGGGCGAGGTCTAGTTCACACCGCTGGTATGGACAGATGTTGAGGAGCTGGTAATGGGGCCATATGGGGGGAAGGGGACGAGAGTTGCTTGGCAGCAGCACCATTCGCAGTTTGTCGCCAGGGTCTGGATCATCCGCAAAGGTGAAACTGAGCCTTCTGACCAGCATAACTACAGCTGGACAAAGGTCGGGGCCCCTCAATGGGGTCGACGGAATCGACGGAATGACCGATTGAGGGAGTGGAAACGCCAGGTGGCGATCACTTAGAAGGCTGTGTGGCGAGAGTTTGAAAGTCAGAGTCAGGGTACCTGGTATACCCTCAATAAGGCCTAAGAAAAGGGAGACTCAAGGGTGTTGAAGCACCTTTATGGAAGAATATCTGTATTCACGTGGCTTTGGGGGAAATAGAAATAGGGAACAACTTATGATGAGCAGGGCGCCAAAAGGCATGTGGGTAAAGTCTGGCGTTTGGAAGCCATAGACAATGAAGCATAGAAAGAAAAGGCTACAGGTCACTAGCATAATACAAGTACCCTGCAATTTCTTCTACTATACGTAATATCCCTGTTCCAGCTGGAGAAGAAAGAAAGCGACAGAGGGAGAACCAGTGTTCCTTAGATGAGTGACCTTGATCTATCTCCTCAGAGTTTAACCATGTTCTTTAATCGTAGAGTTCACTACGATTGGCTACTATTGTTGATGTTTTATACAAATCGATTGGTTCATGCTCCCCATGTTTTCCCTCCTTTCTGCGGAGCCGATGGCATGTCAATCACACCCACTTTCACCGACATACTTGTCGCTCCTTCAACCTTGAGACTGATATAAAAGTACGTCTCCCTGCTTTCCATGCACAGTGTGCGTTTAATCCAATGGATAACCATAACGCTGTAGGAATCTTATCATTGAGGTAAGCGTACAGATAAATTTCGGAACAAACGTGTCGCTCTGCAAGGACCATCAACAGGAGCACTGACTTTCGTTTGTTGAGCCCACTATCTTACCGCCGTCTAATAACAACCCTGGACCGAGCTGCAATACCACCATGGCATATCTTTCTTCAGACGTAGCAATCGGACTGTTCAGATTATGGCTAGCATCCCCTGGCAAGGATGTCCTTCTAGCGTTTCGATGAGCGGTGTCTTACCCAGGAACTGCAAGGGCACGGAGACGGCGCCAGCGTTACTGCAAGGGGAACAGCAAAACAAGTCTTGGCAATGCGACCCGAGTGCTCGATGTCACCATTAAGCGAGACAGGGGTACCACGGAGCGTCTGTGCTGATATCGTGAATTTTCGCCATCCGTATCCCGGCCAGCAGAAAAGGAGGAATTGAGCAGCAGTAGTAGAAGTGAACAACTCAATTCCAGTACTCGATTAATTCTTACAATTCCGTTTTCTGTAGAGAAAATCTGGAAGACTTGGATGGAAAATATTGCTGTTGTTTGAAGATCTCCGTGCAGATCGCGATCTAGAACTCAATTTTAGATTGCATCAAGGTTCTATTAAAGTGTCGCTAAACTCAGTAAACAATTGGAAAAGTGTCCGAAGGCTTAGGGTAAGATCTATCAGATCATAGCTCGAACTCTGCCGTACGCGCGGAGCCAAGATGCTTGAACGAGTTCAGTCAACAAGTCAGTTCATGATTACCCGCCAACCGGATGAACCATGAACGGAAAATTCTCTTGGAAACAAGCTTAATTGCTAGTTCAATAGGCGGAAGTATTTTCGTACCTGCAGATTTGATTACAGTTCCAGGCTTGGCCACGCAGGGTCAGGGCGTCCACCCAACACAGTCAGGACGAACCGTCAAAAACAGATTTTCGCGAACATGTTTTTTTTTTCTCAACTGAAACCGTAACGTAGGCCCGTCTTTCCGAACTGTCAGCCAAGGAGACCTCCCGCTTGCCGCGCGCTTGTGGTTGGACGTAAGAACGGTTCCTGTTTGAGCCCCTGGTTTATGGCCGGGGTTATGGCCGAAAAGAGCAAAGTTCTCCACGAAGCTGAGACGAAACCCATATTCCACCACTCTGAATTCAGTTCACTCTTAGCAGACGAAACAAGGTGTTTGCTGGGCCTAACGACAGGCAAACCCACCGGAAAACATCTCTCAGAAACATATATAACCATGAAACTCTTCTCGTCTGGTATCTTGTTTCTTCAGCTTTGTTTCCTCATCTCAAGTCCATTCACTCTTTCTTCATTCTTTCATTCCATTCATTACTTCACTGGTTGAAGCTGGTCTATTCACTCTTTTTTATACTCTAACCTTACTTCAACGATCTCTATATCACCTCTCTTTTTAACCAAAACAAACCATCATCATGTCTTTCAAGGTTGCTGCTACTCTCGCTGGCGCTTTCGCCTCCGTTGCCATGGCCCACGGTACCGTCACTGGTATCAAGGTCGACGGTAAGTACCAGGCCGGTTACAGCTTGGACTCCTACTACGCCAAGCAGAACGGCCAGTCCGTTCCCGACATTGCTGCTTGGTCCGCTGAGAACCTCGACAACGGTTTCGTCGCTCCCAGCGCCTACGACACCGTTGACATTGCCTGCCACAAGAAGGCTGCCCCTGGTACCAGCTCCGTCTCCGTCAAGGCTGGTGGCAAGATTGACTTCCAGTGGTCTGCCTGGCCCGAGTCTCACATTGGTCCCGTCCTGACCTACGTCGCCAAGTGCTCTGGAAAGTGCACTGAGGCTGACCCTGCTACTCTCAAGTGGGTCAAGATTGATGCTGCTGGTCTTGACGGCACCTGGGCTGCTGCCGACCTCATCAAGAACAACAACACCTGGACCACCACTGTCCCTGAGACTCTTGCCGCTGGCAGCTACGTCTTCCGTCACGAGATCATCGCCCTTCACGGCGCTGGCTCTGAGGATGGTGCCCAGAACTACCCTCAGTGCTTCAACATCGACATCACTGGCGGTGGCTCTGACAACCCCGAGGGTGTTCTGGCTACCAAGCTCTACACCTCCACTGAGGACGGTATCCTCTTCGACCCCTACAAGGGTGCCACCAGCTACACCATCCCCGGACCTGCTCTGTACGGTTCCGGCTCTGGATCTGGCTCCGGCTCCGGCGATGCCAGCCCCGTCGTCCCCACTGTCCCCGACTCTCCCTCCAACGGTACCATCTCCACCCCTACTCCCGTTGCCCCTGCTCCTACCAGCCTCGTCACCTCCGTTGTCGCCACCCCTACCCAGGCTGCCGCTGAGGTCCCCACTGAGGCCGCTCCTGAGGCTCCTGTCGCCACTCAGCCTTCCACCGGTGGTGATGCTAGCGATGAGGGCAGCTCTGGCTCTGATGAGGGTAGCTCCGGTTCCGATGAGGGCAGCTCTGACGAGGGTAACACCGGATCTGGCTCTGGCTCCGGTTCCGCCCTCCCTGAGACTTTCACTCTCGACACCTTCATTGAGTGGCTCCGCTCCAACGCTGGCTCCAAGAAGGCTCGCCGCCACGCTCGCCAGTTCTAAGTTATCTCAGATAATGAGATTGAGTTGCAAGAAACATGGTGTGGTGTGAGGATTTAGCATTCTGAGAAGTCAAGGTTATTTTCACATGTAGATAATAGTAGATGCACTTGTAGAGAATCAAGCCGCTGTATTATACAATATTCCAAGCATTACCAAGTTCATTATGTGTCATGTGATATGTACCTCAAGGCAAATGAAGCCTGTCCCATATGTCTTGAATTAAATGATCTTTGGTCGGCGATGCCAAAGCCAAGTGCTGTAAAGGTCGGCCAAACGTGTTCTTTACAAAGGTTGAAGGCAGGCCCTTACATCTTATTTGAGGCCCATAGCAAATTCAGTAGTATATGCCAGTCTCAAGCCGACAGTTAAGCTTGAGTGACAGGTTATAGCGCGTGTATAACGTGATATCTTATTAATACCTTGATCGACAGGGCTCTGTAACTAGCTATCTATGACCAACGTTTGTCACTCAGGCTCAAGGTATGCTTGCATAATTGATGATATCCTACTCAAATGTGCGTGACTTTCCTCTGACACATTATTGTTTAATTTAAACTTGCACCTGTTGGACAGATGATCTCATCTTGACAGTAATAAGGGAAATTACGTTCTTGTGGATTGAAGTTGGGATATAGGATATTTTGCCTGAGACACGTAAACAATAACAATTTTGACATAAAGCTTGTAACCAGCTATCCCTTGCTACATGACGAGTTACACTTTTTCCATAAGCTCGTCTAATGATACATCAATGAGCATCATCATACACTTGACCAAGAATACCCGGGGTAAAGTCATCTTGGCTAAGCATTAATATCGTCAATCAGAGAGCTCTTTCCCTGCGCAGTTCCAATGCGGCTCTCAAAGTACAATTTAAGTCTCTCCACAAGCGCACGATCGTTCATGAACCTAGCAAACTCAGCCGGGTTTGTCGCAGTCTCATTCCGCAGATCAGGCAGTCCAGCAGGAGTAGGAACATCGCGACGAACTGGCCATCTTCTTGGGCTGCCCTGTTGCTCTTTGCTCAGAATGAAGTTGTGCAATAGCTTGGCACCTTCGGGGTGGGGGGCATCCTTCAGGATAGCAGCAGTTTGCGGCCAAGAAACATACTTGCCCTTGGTTGGTCGGGAGAACGAGAGGGTATCGGTGTTGTTCCAGCTTCCGGATGCGGAAAAGTAGGCGGCATAAGTACTGTTCTCCTGGCTGATGAGAATATTGGGCGTCTGTGATCCACGGACCCATCGAGGGTTCTGAGCGATGAGCTTATCAAACCAAGCTGTTCCATATTGCTGCAGACTGTATGTTTTGTTAGGACTTGGAAAATGGGTGGTGAGGTGGAAGTAGCTTACATGAGGTAGAAACCCCAGAGAACAGCGTCATCATCATTGGGATAGGTCAGGACCAGCTTATTCTTGAATTCAGGTCGCAGCCAGTCCTCGTACTCCTTGGGAGGGTCGATATCAGGGAGCTTCTTAGTGTTCCAAGCTCCGGCCCAAGAGCTCACCCACACGCCATACCAAGCGGCACTGTCGTCTTTGAATGCTTGCTCAATCTGATCGAATCCAGCAGGTGCGTAATTGAGAAGTGCGCCCTCTTGAGCCCAGCGAGGGTAGTCGTGAAGAGTTTGGAGGATGACACTGTCAACAGAGACTTTACCAGCTGCAAGCTGTTGATCCAAACGTCCGTCGTGATACTTGGAGAGGTCGACAGTGACGTTGAGGGTGATACCAGGGAAGCGTGCCTCAAAAGCTTTCTTAAGGCTGTCCTGCTGGGCTTTCTCATCCCCACCAGCCCAGAGGGTGACGGTATCGCCTTCTTTCAAGGCGGCCTTGTAGATCTGGTCGAGGGTACGGTCCTCGTACTCGATCTCTGTGTTGAAGCCCAGGACTTGATCGTAGGCAACGGCACGGGATGCCAGTAAGGCGATTGAAAGAGTGTGGAGAAACATGGCGCAATTGTTGGGGTGATTGAACAGTAGCTCCTGAGGATAGATAGCTTGAAAGAGGTCGTAGTCAAGCTCTTATAGCACGATCAAGTTCTCTCTTGCGTGCATTCAAAACACCCCACTCGTTGGTAATGCGAATATCACTTGGCAAAGGCGAATATCATGAGATGCTGGGTATTCCCTAACCCCAATGTTTCATCCCAGTGAAGAAACGGACACATTTCCGCTCGAGATCAGAGCTGATTGGATCGTACCTTGTTGAGCAATAAAGTTTACATGCAGAAGGGCCTGTTAACACGGCAGCACGGCAATGCCGCGCGGGTGATTGTCATCTCGGTGGTAGGTGGGATACTTATTCAGCAGGGCATCACGCGTTAATAACGATGTACTAAGCCTTGGGCAATTAATATGTTACGCGTCTAATTTCCGCAGTCGTGCATATGTCGTTATCTATAAGACCAATATTTTCTGAGCCAGTTGAAGTGTCACAAATAAAAGTGACTCGCACCTTTGATCTTAAGGTGCACTCAGTATTCAAAGAAGTGAAAAATGTGTTCTTTACAAAAGCTTAAATTGGGGCCTCAGACCTTATTTAAGGCTCTGGGCATATCGAATAGCACTCAGTACCAAGACACCAAGTTCTGTTCTGGTACGTGTGTTTTTTTCTTTCCCTTTGAGTTTTGCTTCATTTTATGCTGAATGAGGGTCTCTGGAGACTGCGCATTTTGCGTGACACGTAATCCCCTGCACTTTAATAGTGGGAGCTGGGTCTTTAAGAACTGCCGATGCGTGGGTCTGATCTGGGCAATGCAAGACTTTCAAGTCCACTACCTAACGTGTATTCAGTATTTTATAGGTTTTGTCGCAGTGAGTCACTTAATATGGCAATGAAAGATTTGTCTCGAGTTCCCCGTGACAGAATTCAATGTAGGACTTGCTGTGCTGAGCTAAGCCTACCTACGTTACATGAACCTTGGCATCCATCTCATAGGGCTGTCGGCTGTCATGTCTGCCTTGATGCCACGACGTCTGCCTAAACCAGGCTGAAAGAGTCAGAGTCACACACTCTTTTTCATTTATCCATCTCCTCTTCAAGATCATCGCATTTCCCATCTCTAGACTCTTGAACTGCCATCAAAATGTCAGAACAACGCAGACAATCCATCGCCGACGACTGGCTAGAGGTTGATAGCGCTGCATCTGTCATTTCACTCGCTACCAGCGACGATTTATCGCGCCCAACGTCCCCATTTCAACAAGCGCCCCCGCAAGAACCCCCTGCAACCACGACATCAGCCGGTCCATCCCACCACAACGACCCTACTCCACTGCCCCTCAGATTGCTCAATAACCAGCACGAGCACGAGCACGAGCAGACCGATCCATCGCCGACATTTCAACAACAGCTTGATTCGGTATTCCCCGAGCAAGACGAAATTGACGAGCAGTATGGAGACCGTTCTACCACCTCAGAGACGAGCCCCCGCGATTATCACAAGGCCTGCACTGCAGCCATAGAATCCCTCGATGCACTCGCCAATTTGGCACGCGAGCTGGGCGGAAATCGCGCTTCAACAATGAAACTTATGCACTCGACATGCAGTGAGCTCTCCACGCAAGCAAAGGAGCTTAACAAGATGCTCGAGGCATACGCCAAATTCTGGGATTCCAGGGATTGCAACTTGGCTATCGTGGATATGCCACTCACTCCCAATATTTGGGATTGGATATCAGACCTAAGAGTCCATGTTCTACGGGCGCAGGGCGAGTTGCGCAGTCTCAAGCCAGCTGACAGCGCTGCTACCCCATTAAACCCAAAAGATATCCCACTGCACATCAACCTGGCGCTTGCTAGTTGTTTGGAAGCGCTGGAAGATACCGAAGAAGTGTTTTCCGAGTTTCTGCCTATTCTCAAAGCGTGAGTCTACTCCAACTTTCCCACGTACTCAGAGCTAATAATATCATAGGGATTTTGACGAGTTCCAAACCCAGCACATGCGTTTTCCAAATGCACAAGTCAACCGAACCCAAAGTCAGCCTCATCGCGAGCCGCCTCATCCCGCCGTTAGCCGAATCCGCCGAGAATTATACGCACTGAAAGATCGAATCGTGATGATTTCCGTCTTTCTGTCGAGATTGAAGAACGCCCAACCAGAGCCAAAATTAATCGAAAATCAGATTTTCAAGTCAATGATTGGTATTGTTGAAACCATTTCAACAGTGCTCACCAACAACCCGTCAGATTGGATTGACTCGTCCACGGCGTCTGCATCCCAAGGGACTATGTCATATCTTCAATTTCTGTCGTTGGACCCTGAGATTCTCCATGATGTTACATCAACTCTGGAAGCGTTTCAAAACGAGCTTGACATTAAAACTGATCAAGATGCTTTTAATTACACCCCCGAAATGATACGAAATCACCAAGAGTATTTACTTTTTGAGGGCGGTCATCTACAGGAGCTTCGTGGTATGATCGAGTTTACTGAGGCTTTGTTGACTCCACATTTTTAGATTGTGGCCAGACTTTTAGGTATGAACGGGTATGATTGGGTGTTTTGGATTGGAAATTGAGGAAAATTGTATTTTGGGGGATTGTTAACATCAACATTTGGTGGTACACGGCATCTTATTTTAGTATTGAACGAGAATTTACCGGACATATGGAGGGAAAATAATGACATTACGGCCTGAATGAGTAAAAGATTTGCCCGAAGACCAATTCTTTGACTGAATGCCTATTCAGTAAGCGACGGTTAATATGAATACAACAAGGGACTTAACCCCCCCACGCAAGGAATGTAGACCGACCTTCCCAAGGCCCCCAATAGTGATGTTAACAATGTGACGAGAAGAACTTTGGCAACCCTGACTGATCTTCGTATGAGGGCAACATTATTTCACCCTTTTTATTTAGCGTCCGCTCATGCGTGAAGGATGGCATGCCATCCTTTTGGTGATTAAGAACGAAAAGATGAGCAGGAGTATGGCTGGGCACCATGTCCGCTTCCATGAGAACGGGACTTTGCTTGCGTCGTTGCTTACTTATCAAGGTCTTAGTAGTCTTCCAAATCGTGTATATATAGCTATGTGAGACTATCAGGTAAAGAGGGACAGAATTATGTCCTGGAATCCTTTCTGTCCTGGGCTCTTCATAGCTTGATGGATCCGATTACCTAGCCTTGTCCCGGGCTCTAACGGCTCATTTGCCGCCTTCGTCTTGTTGATATCATATTCGACGTGCACTCCTTTGGTCCATTGTCCTATACTCTCCACACGAAGGTCCTTGGGCGCAGAAATCTCCCAGCCTGATCGGTTGAGTGCATACCAAATAGGCACAGGGTCATGTAAAGTAATACACTCCTCGTTGGTTTCAGGTAGGGTGATACAGTCTTTGTCGCAAGTCTCATGGATGCCCTTCATGAATGTGTATGCCATCGTTGCAAGGGGACTACCATCATCAGCCAGTGGTTTGACCGTGTCGATGAAACTATCGTATGCCACACAATGACCGCTTGTGATGTCCATTGGGAAGATGGTCACGTTCAATTGCTTCGATAGACGGTCAGGGTAGGCCGGAAGGGGAATTTTGCTAAAGTCCGTTGTTGGAAAGGTGGAGGCGAGATCGCTGGCTGATAAAGCATAGGTCCGCGCAGCAGCAACGGCATCGTTGTACGCATTGGCTTCAGCCAGAGGCGATATGTTTCCAGGGACGTTCACAGCGCCGCCCATGATAAGAACCTCCTTGGCACGCAGGAATGTTTCAGGGTCTTCTGCAGCGGCTAGGGCTATGTTGGTGAGCGGTCCAAGCGCGATGATGGTGATAGTGTCGGCGGGCTCTTCGCGTAAGATGCGGATAATATCCTTATGAGATGGTGTCCTAGAGGTGTTAAAGTATTGATAGAATTCAGGCTCCTGCTTCGGGGCAGCGATGGTATCGTCGAAAAGCGATTTCCAGGAGTCATCAGGTGTAAAATCAGGGAACTGTTTGATATAAGTAAGATAAGGCAAAGAAATATCCAGTGGAAAGAGTTACCTTTTCATGAAAATTCCATACGCCATCCAACCCATCTTATGTTTATCATATTAGCTTCAAGGTTTCTATGCAATAGTATGAAGGTATACCACTTACAAGGAAATCCGTCCGTTTTGACCTCAACTGGTTGTCCTAGCGCATGACCAGACCCCAGAGTCACCATAGGACAAAAGTTTTCGAAAGCCTCAAAGTTGAAATCTTTACCATGGTCCTTACGCCATCCCATCTCGAGCCACAGGATATAAAACATGGCCACAACATTTCGTAGCGACTTTTCCACATTGACATTCCCGAAGACAGTCGTGAGCGCAACCACTTGCATGGTTGCTGGAAGTGCAGCCATGGCCATCAGCAGGCCAATCATATCATCACCACCTAGCGTTGTTAAACGAATGTCGCACGAGTTGTAAGTACACCGGATAACTTACCAACATCAGTATCAATGATGGCCTTGGTCACGGCCATTGTACTGTTTGCCGCCATGCTAGGATGTATGACAAGATGGGCGCAAGGTTGCAAGAAACGAGTCCAATAGAATTGTGAGGACTTTTGAGCACAAGGTTATTATGCTTGAGAAGTGTACAAAAAAGGTATTCTTTGCAAAGGTTAAAGCCAGGCCCTTATACCTTGTTTGAGGCCCACGGCAACACTCAGTAGCAATCCCATGGTGAGCATGATTTCCTCAAAACTCGGAGAAGATCCCCAGATCTCCCCACATCAAGTCTCAAATCCCGAGGGGTTCTACTCAACCCCACGAAAAGCAACTAAACTCTTTTCAGGGGTCGTAGCCGCCAGCAAGTACGAAAAATCCTACGAGTAAGGACTTTATTCCCAGCATAATGCCGCATGCATATAGTTATGGCTCGATATTGGACTTTGTCCTAGTCTTTTAGTCAACATTTGGTTGTTATTCGCTCCTGTAGAAGGGCTAGCCAAGTTCGAAGGCTCTAGTTGGTCTGGATAATGCTGATCAACGGGGCTGGAGTACCTGGTGTCACGTCACTGAGGGGCTGATTGGGCTCCATAGTCAAAACTTTCCGAACGGCAGCCCCAAATCTGTGGGCTATTGCCGCACGCATGGCTGGTTGATCGGGGGCCTCCGCGAACGAGGGATAATTAATCGCGGATGGTCGGTCGGTTCCGAAAGAAAAGAGCTCAGGGTAGGAAGGTTTGCGTCAAAGCGAACATGTTGCACAGTCTTTGATCTTTGAGCTATTGTATATTGAATTGCTGTTTTGGCGCAAACTAGAGGCTGTCAAAGTGTGCGGATGAACAACCCATTTTGACCAGCTTATTGTAGTAATGAAAAGAAACTTCTACTCCAACACGAATTCGCTCTCTTTTAACTGAATACTGGGAAAGAATTTCCATAGCTCTTCAAACATAATACCATGGACATAAACAAATCCCACATAGCTCCATCTGCCGTTCTCTAACTGCCGCAGGGCAATTGGAATTCTGCTTCCATAAAACAACACGATCTTGTCATCTGATCTCAAGTCCGGAGGGCCGACGCCAACAAATCCAGCTTCCGTGATAAAACAGGTCATTTTATACGCATTGTAATCAAAAAAATAGCATGTTAGGGGAATATGACGCCGTACTTCCCAAAGTCCATCCCTATCGATGTCGTGGCTCGTTTGTCCAGGCAGTAATTCTCTCCTAAGTTCATAATACCGCCTTGCCACAGCGAGTAGCCCGAGTCCATTAGGGTCTTTCGCATCTCGATGCTTGGCACTTCGCTCCCACCTACGCCTCAGGTAGTCTGTCATTTTAATCCGGACTACCAAACGATCCTGCGTTGAGGGTGCGGTGGACGGTGTGTATCTGAAACCACGACTAATGCGTGAGTAAGGATTACCTTGCAACAACCGGTCCTCAAGACTCGATTTTATCCTCTTCTCACCCTCGTTCATTATCTTAGACTCATACCAAGATGCAGCGCCACCTGTAGAAAGTGGTGAGAAGAGCTTTGAAAGAATCTCGCCATAATCAAGGCCAAAACCAAATTTAGGTGCAGTGATAGCGGATGGTAATGCAAGGTCTGCTGCCTTGTGGACGCCATCAAACTCGAGGCCAGTGAGGACAAGCTTCCGGTAATCTCCTCCGTCCAAACGAGCCCGGGCGGTTGTTTGAGGGTGTTTTTGACACCACCTTTTTGGAAACTTGGCAAAATTGAAAAGTCTGTAGATAGAGGAGGGCTGAGTGATGCGATAAGGTAGATAAAACTTCTCCCAAAGTCTGTTGCGATGACCTTGTTGGGGGATATAGGTTGGTCTCATTGCAGGGATGTTATTTTGGGGAAATGTGAAATCAACAGCCCAACTCGGAAGACCATGTATATTCTCAGTCCTCGATTTAGGTATCAGGCTCATGATGCCAAGGCTTCCAGACGTGACAATGGAAGCATATGTGGCGGTTGCAAAAACCTCGGAGACGGTAGGTTTAAACTCCGGCTGTGGGATGAGCGCCCTCTCCGCTTCCGGCAATGATGACAAGATGCAGTAGATCTTGTCTTCGGGAAGTTGGGTTTCCGAATTTGCGAGAACGATGCTCAAACTGTAGATATTAAGATCTGTTTCGGGGAGGCGTAGGAGGTTGTATTGCCACATTTGAGAGTAGCGAACCGACCAGTCAACCCATATTCCCTTCATCTTCTTATCGAACAAATCTAACAGCTCATTCCATTCCATGCGGTGTTCGCCAAGCATGATGACAGGACTTTCTTGAGCCATTATGACCTCTTGCAAAACCCAAGCTCTTGTCCACCACGCTGGGATTGGTGAGCTTCTGGGAGCTCCTTTCTCCATTATACTTGGTGGTGTCGGTGGGAACGTCATCTTCAAGGTCTCATAAACGCTCGTGACCGGATCACTGCCCGGAGATATGATGTGTTTATCGTCGTCACCAAGCCAAACAATAACTTGCCTAGCTTTCTTGTATATATCGCCCATCAGTGGTACTTGTATGCTGGGTTCGCATGTATGTTTCTCGCCTCTACAATCGCATTTTTGCTTCATGCAGATTTGATCAATCCAAAGTCTGCGCGTGTTTGTTGTATCGCGAAGTCTTCGTAGTGCGTAGTAAAGATTCAAGGTGACAGGGAAATCAGAAATCCCATCAAGATGTATTTTCTTAGCATCTTTCCAATCACCCCAGGCGTATGATAAGGCATCGTAGTCTGAAGGCCCATCGTACCAGATGGGCTGCGCTGAGAGACGACATCGAAGTTCCTGATTGGCGAGGCCGGGCTCAAGATCTACAACTCTCTTTTCGCGTCATGGGTTCATGTGTACATGTGTAGGATAATCGGAGTCAGGTCGTTTTAGCCAATCCTCGCTGCTCATCTCGGCGGACATATTTTGAGGAAATGATGTTTAAGACAACGCAAATGAAGTTAAAAGTTGAAATTCTTGGTGGAATATGATTCCCATCTATAGCGTTGGGCTTTGTCGTATTATAATATCGTTTTGAGGCGGCTTAGCCGAGGCCTGAATGTGACTGGTGTAGCACAGCCCCTGACGTAAGGCGGCCACTCATTTGTTGAATGTTCTCAAACTCGGTTCAATAAAGCTGCTTACCAACAAGATGAATTGTCCCGCCACGTTTGTGGGGCGCAAGGCCAAGAGGGTGTTAGAGACTACCCAGTTGAATTCCGTCACTCGTCGCCCTCGGACTCGCAGCACTCTCTCTGGTCGTAAGCAGGCTGCAATCGTTGATTTTAGGCAATTCGATCGCTGATGCATTAGCGAAGTAGTCGGGCAAGCCCATTTATCAGTCGGTTGATAATTTGGGGGCCCCTTTGAACGTCTAGGGCTGTGCGGAGTACAGACAACATTGACTCTCCAGATCCAGTCATGCAATAATGCTTCTAGCTTCTGCAGTTATTTGTGGCGCAAGATTGCTCAAGACACATGCGAAGTGAAGAGATGCGTGCCGATCATCGCTGACATCGCTGACATCAGCGTTAAATCTAATGGTAATAGGTAGTGAGGCTTGGTGATGAGCCTGTGTAGACCAAAGCGCAAGGTATTGTGATTCTCCAGCATGCCATTTGATAAGCTTTTGTCATCATTGGATATATTACCTGGTTCCAGGCTCCTGGTGTTCTAATTTACGGCGATCTTGCTTAAATATGCCCCAAACCGCATTCAGAGATTATACCCAGCCTGATCTGGTTCTGGGATGTCTGATGGCATTCACGACACAGGGGATAACCTCAATTATGGCACTGATCTAGCCCACCAAAAGGCCAAAGATCTCAATATCTGTCGCCAGATGGCTCTCGCTTGGATGGGCTGAAATTTATAATAGGTTTACGGTCCGTATTGGCTTGAGTGATGACTGAGGATCTGTATCCCCACAAGGTGCCTACATTTGCAGTAGGCCTGCATCTCAACTTTTGCAGACTGGGGTTTCTCGTTGGCTGCGGCTTTAGTCTTTATTATCGCATAGCCAGCATGAGATATCCAGGGTGCTAGAATTCCGTCAGGATTATAATCAGCCTCGACAAAGATAATAGTACATAGCCGGGACCTATCGCTAATACTTCAGTGTCAAGGCTAAATCTTTCGTCCACATGACAGGCTCAGTACCAATAATTACATCTATAGAAGCCCAGAGGTCATCGTCATGCTCAGTGACTATGACCCCTTTGACCGACCAGTAGCTCCACTTGTCTGCTCGATGCAATGAGTCCAGCTTTTTCGGACTGCTGTTACTCCGCTCGCCGGCGTCATTCTAGGAATGCAGGAGAACTAAGTATGCACTTTGGAGGAGGCTGAATGTTCGATGGCTATGATATTAGAACAAATGTAATCGTTGATGAGCTGATCAACTGCGTTTTCCGTGGACTTCATATTGCTTCCTCGGCCTGTTTCTATGCACTTTATCTACTAGTGCATTTTAGCCCGGGACTTGAGTTTCCTATTAGGAAAACAATTGAAACCTACTAGACAGTAGTTTTGTTTTCTCTACTGCCTCGAAGTAGGTCGCTCGCATTAGCTCAGAAATTTCGAGAAGGGGGAGTAGCTGGCATGTTGCAAGTGATAATCGGATGAAGCGGAGGAGACAGCGGCAGGTGCTCTCTAGAAAGCCATCGTGTTAATGGTATGCTGACCTTAGTTGTCTCGTCGTCGCAGGATCACGGCGCGTTCATGACCGATAGCATCTAGAGCTTTAAAGCCCTTTGAATGGCCCAAAAGTTGATGGTTAAATGTACGCAAGCAATGACAAGCTTTATCGTGGTTAAAAGAAGTGTTTACTACAGCCGAAAATATCCATGTTGATGTCTTGTCGCCAATCGGAACTGGTCATAAGTGCGTGTACAGCTTGACAACACTTGTTTCGCGTTGATTTTGGGGGTGCATAGAGATGACAGAAAGACGTTAGGCAAGGCATAGTATAGGCTTCAGGAAACGTGCCTTGATCAACCCCTGTTTTTATATGAAATCAACTTACCCCAACGGCGTGAGAGAAGCCTTAACCTGATTGAGTAACTCAGAGTGACCAGCATCTAGTTTTTGCATCATGTGTCATTCGTCACATTCAGCGGTATTAGGCCGTGCAGTTGCTGGACGAGCTTTTTGAGTATCTTGATCTGCCCAGTAGGTTACCCTTTTTGTAAAGTCTTTACGTTGTTTTCTTTATATTTGACTCGTACATGAAGTTGCCGGCCGCTGGTCGATCTCACTCTAACGAACCATTACTATTAAGTCCGCACCCAGAGCCCGATGGAGAGGTATACTTCTAGCACCGCAAATTGCCTAGGTAAGGGTGTGCAGTAATGATGATACTCTACCGCAAATGTGTTCGTGTCCAGGGCTGCTTAACAAGCACGCATTGGTCGTCCCTATCTGATGCCTACGCCTAAATACCATCGCTCGAAGCGAGTTCCAGCAGCTTTGAGCCGAGCATTTGGGATGTACGGGTTAGTTCCGAAGATCTAGTAAGATTGAAGTTTATCAAGGGCTTCTATCTAGGGGGCGAAGAATCCAGTCAGTCCAGTAACTCCGATGTTGAAGCTTGTGGTCTCTCCTGTGAAGTATATTGAATGTGACAGCACTCGACTAAGACTACAAGATGCTCGTATCTTATGATACGTAGCCACTCACACATAAAACTCTCTATCAGGCATATACGACGTTGAGTACCATTGCATAATTTGCCATCTCTGGATTCACGGACCCGAAATATCACGCAACTCCAGGTGAACGCTACCCAAATAAGACGTCAGGGTAAGCAGGACTGCCGTAGAACGCCAAGCTCTTCGACGCAACCTACTGTTGTTGCCCTTTAGATCGTCTTGAACATCAGGGTTTGTTACGGGCTCAGAGTAGTGGACACGGGTCAGGTTGTCGTACGAACTTCGCGTCGGTGGCGCTGCCAAGCGAAAGGCCGGGTGATATATAAAAGTAGCAGTCGATAAAGATAGGCAAATGGGGTTCCTAAATAAGGCCTAAGATGTATGTTCACTATTTTTAAAATGCAACGTGGTATAAACCCGGACTAGAGGATAGGCGAGGTACTTACCCACGAGTCTTCTGGCGCCAGGACCAATGCGCTGACAACTGGTAGGCCATTTCCAGAGCCTCGGTCAAGGTCAGAACATGGAATGCGCGTACGATACTCTTAAATGGCGTCTGGAGGATCTAGTACACCATTTTGTTGAAGTATCTCGCCCAACACCTGTAATTTAACAGGTTTCAGCAAGAATAGGTCAAAGCCACTTTCATATGCCTCCCTCTGCGCTTCTTCCGAAGCCAGGCCAGATAGCGCAAATATAACGATCCCCTTTTCAATTCCTTGACGGTTCTCGAACGCCCGAATCTCCCTTGCCGCCTCAAAGCCATTCATTACCGGCATTGAGATATCGAGCAGAATACAAATGAAGCTTTGTGGTGACTGCATGTACTGGTCCACAGCCTCCTTGCCGTTTGTAGCGGTATGATATGGTAAATGTAGTTTTTTCATGTATGCAGAAAGGATCTTGAGGTTGATATGATTATCATCAACGAGGAGGAACTTTCCGGCAGTTTCTTCACTTGGGCTGACTGCCTTTCTGTCGCTTTGGAGAGGATGTGTCGGCATTTCCTCAGGCGCATTGCCGCAAGTTTCAACTGGAGCCGATGAGCCAAGCTGCGGTCCAGGTGTTCCGCGTCTGGTACCATTAGGCTCAGTTTGCAACCGTGATGAATAGCTTGAGTTGCGATTTGGCGCCCGTGGTCGGGGCCCCACCATTGATCCGGCCAAAGGAGATGGATGAGGTCCTTCGTAGTTGGTCCAACGGCTGCAAGCGAGGGCCAATGTTTTGGCAAGCTTACGCGGTCCGATACTATATTTGTAACTTCATTAGTCTTCGAAAATGAAATGACCGCAAGGGGAAGGCCTGCTTACGGTTGTGACACAAACTCAAAAACACCTCGCCAACCAGCGGTGTCAGATTCCTTAGTCTTCTCGTGCGCAGCCAGGGCGTCTGAGCATATAACTACGTTTGGGGCATATGTAAGAGCGTTCATGTCTTTAGACATGGCAGGGAATGTGTCTTGCGTCCAGAGCACGAGATCAGGCTGCCTGGAATAGTCCTCATCCGGGAGCACCTCCAGCTTTAGCCACTCGCGGCATATCCGATCTAGAGAATTTCGTAGATCCAAGCTTGGGACAAGTCCGTCTACAGACTTGGACATGATGCGCACGCGGAGTCCCACCATGTCTCTAACTTGCTCGCCAAACTGGGCTTGAGGGTCCGGGGACTGAGGGGTCTCAGAAATCTTTGGCCGCTCGAGTGGAAGCAACACAGTGACCAAAGTTCCGACATCAACTTGGCTATCGATTGAGATTTGACCTCTTAATCTCGAAACGATCTGCTTGACCAGGCTAAGGCCAATGCCTGTCCCTGGTGACATATCGTTCTCTTGGCTGAAAGCCGTGAATATACCTCCATTAAGGTAACCTTCGCTGATACCTTTGCCCGTGTCTTCGACCGTGAGCCGAATGACTTGTTCTGGTTTGCGGCGTCTGATGGAGGCAGTTTGTTGCATGAGAGAGACGGTAATAATTCCCTTTTGCGTGTACTTCAACGCATTGCCGACAAGGTTCATGACAATGCGCCGGACTGCTCCGACCTGGAAGCGGAACAACCAGTCACGGTTGGCATCCAAAGAAAGAATCAGAGTCACATTTCCGAAACGAAACTGCGATTCTTGACTGTCCAAGGCGCCAGGGCTTAGCTGATCCATCGCTTCAAGATAATCGGACGCAGAGTTGGCTACATCGTCCGCATGAGATGAGCTGCCTCGTGGTTGATGCCGAAACTCATGTTGTTTAATGGACTTGTGTTGGAAGTTGAACCCCGCAAAAACACTCTCGACCACTTCCTCGACTAGATCATCAACCGAGCAGTCACTTACAAGATTCTTCTTGAAAAACCCTTCAGACGCGGATGCGGAGGGATGGCCGAGTTGCTTGCCACCAATAACATTGTTTTTCTTGCCGGAAAGGCTGTTGACTTTAGAATAGTCGAGAAGATTGTCTATCGTATCTAAGAGCGTCCGCGAGCAAGTTTCGATCGTATGTGCGATGTTGCTCTGGAAGACGTTGAGGTCCGTGTCAGCCAGAAGTTCTGTACTCAGTAGCACTCCATGAAGGGGAGAACGTAGTTCGTGTGAGAGGGATCCGAGAGCGTCTGACTTTGCCTTGACAGCTTGCAGAGCCTCAAGGCGTACAAGCTCGGCCGCAGCAAGCATACCGAAGGCTCGTAAGTAACTCAATTCACCCTCAACCGTGAATGCCCGAGGTGCATTGGTATATATCAATCCGGTGGCACACCAGCGTTCCTGTCTAGGGTGCCAGACGGGGAAAAACGCTACGCTGCGAGCGCCTGGAAACGCAGCCAAAATGGGTTTGCCCTCGCGCTGACGCGACACAGGATTTATCAGCGTCGCGTCTTGACTTTTTGAGGGAGCCACAATCGTTGACGTAGAGGTCGAAAAAAGTACTTCGTCGCTTGACGAATCAGATGTCTGAAGCTCTCCGTCATCGCCAAAATTGAAGATCTTGCCCCGGGGATACCGCTTTGACAGCTTTCTCATGAATTTCTTGGAGAAGGACACAGTGATCTCAGACTGCCGAGCACGATCGATGCTGGATTCTGTAGACGTAGAAACGCCTACAATGTCACAAAGGCTACCATTATCCTCGGCTTGGCGGTGGATGTTATCGTCACTACTTGATGATGCAGACCCGACACGGTCAGAGGTTCGAGTCTTGGGAGCCTCATAGCTAGGCGCAGTCGCGTCAAGGAAGAGGCAGCCCTCAACTTCAACGGATTCTCGAATGATGTTGGCGACCCTTGAAAAAACATTATCCAGACCTTGGTTCTGCAGTATTGTGTCCGAGGCTTTTCCAGCGCGATCAAGCGGACCACGGATATGATCGTGCTGCGCTTGCGATGCGCCATTGATGAGTTGAGGCTTCCCGAACGCGGTCTCATCACTGTCGAGCTGCAAGGATTGTTGCGTTTGATTAAGGTTTCCTTCTGACGATCCGACAACATCTGTAAAGGCGGCGGTGTTGGATCCGAAGCGCCAGCCGGACAGAGTCGAGCTACCCTCAAGGAAGGACCCCAATCCTCTATTCATGCGCGCATTTCTCCTGTTGGCGGCCCTGAGGCCCTCTATCTCGAGGTGGTCAGAGATGGCAGAAGAAATGTCCCGCAAACGCTCGACGTTTAGGTCGGTCCAGTCACGTATAGACGTGTTGACGACGCTGTACACACCAATATTGATACCTCGTTTCGTGCGGATCGGAACAGCAGCGTAAGAACGAGCGCAGGAGAGCTCTGGCGTAGAAAGGGCACGGGCCGGGAATGTGACGTCGTTTGCCAAGTCCGGCACCACAGTGACTGGGAGTTGAATACAGCCACCGTACTCAGGGTCGTCGCCAGCTTGGTTCAAAAGGGTGTAATCGCAAGCGTCGTCGCCTCGACGGGCGGCCGTCCCGCAAAGCTGGAGTGGCTGATCTTGTTCGGGATTCGGGACTGCTGGGCGTAGGTAAGTGCCAGAAGTAGCTTCGGCAACGAAATATTGATATTTTGAATCGAAAAGAGACACGAATGCTCGTTCTGCGCCCACTTGATGGATGCCGAGCTGTGCAAGGGCCGTGATGATAACGTCGGTCGATGAGAGTTGGTAGGTTTCTGGCGCTCGTTGCTGAAAATGTTGCACTTCTTGGGAGGCTTGGAATGGAAGCCAATGTCTAGACAGCGCTGTATCAGCTCCAAGACGTCCAAGCATCCAAGCTGGTTCTTACCTAAGCATTTCCCTCTCACGGACAGCTTCAGACACAATTTTGTGAGGCATAACGTGCCTCAGTTGTGATTTGGCCGTCATTTTAGATGATGTCTGATAAATCAGTGAGGGCGACAGCGACGGGTGTGTCGCATTCTGTTTGACGACACAAGAGGGAGAAGTAAGATCCAAGTTCAGTAAGCGAGCGGGGTATCAGGTAGGAAGATTTCAGGGGCCCACTAACAGTAGACTGGTAAAGGGTCTAGAACGTCGCCACAGCCGACAAAACTTGCCACATGAATGGTCAGGAGTTTGGAGATTGGCTGCTCTTTCAAGGGTCGAGCAACAGACTTGACCAATGAGTGGGGTGAGGCAGGGCGTCTCGATAAAAAGAATCTTGAGAAGCAACACCAGATCACACACCACCGAGCTTGGATCACACACCATCCACCTTTCTTCTTTGGGAGGGAACTCACAGATTTAGGCCAATCAGAGCTCTTAAATTCACATTAGCCATAGCTCGGCCCATAGATTAGCTATAATCCCCTCCTTAAAGAATATTATATATATTCCTCTAATACTTAATCATATCTCTAACTCCTACCTATAACTATATCTACTATCTCTAACCCTAGCTTAGCTCTTTTTTTTCTATTTATTAAAAGCTATTTTATTAGATTTAATATCTTTAAAAAAGAAGAGATAAGCTAGATACCTCTTTTGGAAGTGGAGTAGGAGTGGAGTAGATTATCTCAAAAGAGAAAGGTCGGTGGTGTTTCATCTATATCCCGGTGGTGTGTGTGGTGTTGCTTGAGAACAGGCTTCTGAACCGTGCGTTTGTCCGAGGATCTTCTGGACCTGGCGACGCCACAGTGGGTGCTCCAAGTCACAGTTCATCACAATAGAGATTCTGAACCAGCCAGCACAAAAATGCGTTCGACATAGCTACAGGTTCATCAAATATACGACTCTCGTTGCTCACGCCAACAGTCATCAGGTATAAGGTATAATCAGGCGAGCAAAGGCCAAACTATTCAACCTGGCTGTATTAATATAACACTGGCATCGCATGGTTTCAATCAATCTGGACAAAAAACTAAAACCCGAAAGTTTTCGGAGCAATAGCTTTATGTGTGGCGCTAAAAACAGGTTTTACTCACCAGACTCCAAAAAATTCGCTATAACCGGTAAATCCCGCTAGTATAAAACAGGGTTTTTAATCTCAATAAATATAAAATTTACAGAGATCATTTAATAAATTTTTATAAAAAAGTCTATTAAAGTTAGTATTGCGATAAACGCCAATGCAGCTGTCCTTCTCCGGAACCATATCTCTGGAGACCTGGAAATTTGGACATAACGGCATCCATCGATAGCACTCGTGTTTGTCAGGGAAACATTTGAAGCCAAGATCATCATGGCCACATAAGCTGCCAGCCATATACTAGAACCCCAGGATTGCTTGGTTTTATTCTCAGAAAGATAAGCAAGTAAGGATGCTTGTACAACAAGGATAAGAGCCAGTAGCCGGGCGATGCCAATGACGAGCTTTGCTGGCCTGATCTCAACTGGAATATTTGTCAGGCGTGAATTTGTGAAGAGTAGCCTAGAACAACATCCATTTCTGACGAGTTCCAGTCTGAAGTGATAAACTGTGCATCCAGTGCTGCTCCTCGACTAGTTGTTGCTTGAATGTCCTTCTCTATGGCTGCACTCTTGGCAAGGACTGGCGATGTCAGGTACTACAATGCTTTCTGAGCAGCAGCACAGGAGGCTTGACATAGTATCAAAACAGCCCCTACACTGAGACCCTTCCAACGTCAAACATAATACTCGGTCAGCAGAGCTGTTACTTCCACAAGAGCCGCTAATCTGCAGACCCATACTCGGACTGGCGGTAGTTCTGAAGGAGTTTTAGACACAAGGTACGTGATGCGGCTACAACAGTTGGCCGACCAGTAAGCTGACAGTACTTGGCGACATCTGCTCTTTGTTCTACTATGCGCAACTTCGTTCATAACGTCTTGTTCACCAGGGAGGTGTTTCCATGCCTAAGGCTGGACATGACGGAGTGGTCCAGACCACCAAGATCTGACGCCAGATCTAATGGATTCAAATGCCGGACCCGACTAAGATCCTTGATGTAGCCGGTCAAAGGAAATGGCAAAGTAGCTTCGGCAGTGATGGCAGAAAGTAGGGCATAGTTAAGACGGAGGCAATCCGCAAAATTCTAGGGTCATGCTGACTATACCGCAAAGCGAAAAAGACCTTCAACGAGTGATTATAGGGCCTATTGGGAATTCAGTTCTGTTACAAACCGAATTTTTTTGGACAGCTGTTGAGACAAGAACCAGTACTTAGCTGAGCAGTTCAAGAGGTGAGAAGGTTCTTCGATATGTCGCGACACCCCTGCTGCATAGGACGGGGTTGATTGCGTAGACCTGATCCTTGTACATCACCTACCAAAGACTGCGAATACCATATGAAATAAAGGTACCTAAGATAAGGTGCTCGGGTTGTCTATCAAAGATGCATCTTATTAACGACATGCTATCTTCCTCCCACCGCTTAGTTCTTATCGAGTAGAAGCTAAAGGTACTTATTGAAGTTAAAATATAACACAACTGCTGTTTCACGTGTGCCTACAAGAAAAATCCTTATCTCATTTTCCAGGCCCCAGCTACACGTAACCAGCAAAAAGCGGAGAAACCCTCTACAAACTCACATATTTACGCTGTGGCCGCGCCACTCCTCTGCCTCATCACCCACACTCTGACGATACCAGCTTCACCACTCGCCATCATGGACTCTTCCGTTGACCTCGCTGCCAGAGCAACTCCTGAACTAAGCCCAATCGCCGTAGCGGAGAGAGGAAGGGAGATCGAGGGTCTTGACATTTTCAAGAGTACCACCGACGACATTACAGCTGAGAGAGTACGAGAGCTTATGGCAAAGATGAATGCTGACGAACCTAAAGGTGGACTAGACTTAGTCTATGGGAAGAAGCAGACCCAGCACCTTCGTTTCTGGGAGGCCAAAACATCGTCAAAGTATGCTAGACCTCCCATCATTGTCTTTGTCCATGGAGGTAGCTGGAAGTCCGGAACTTATCTCGACTCGACTGGTACCGCAAAGGTGGATCACTTGACTGGCCTTGGATATGCATTCGCTTCCGTCAACTACACCCTTATTCATGAGGTTACCGTGGAAGAGCAGGTTCAAGAGGTTGCCGACTCAGTGGGATTCTTGGCTAAGAACGCTACCAAGCTTGGTATTGATCCCAAGCGAGTCATTCTGATGGGACATAGTTCTGGTGCCCATGTCGTCACCCTGCTTGGCACCGACTCAAGCTACTTACGCAAAGCTGGATTTAGTTTGCATAACCTCAAGGGTGTCATCTCTCTAGACGGCTCCAACTACAACGCATTGGCCGAGACCACCGATAGTCCTGGCCCCGTAGCCAGTAACCTGATTGAGGGACTCGGTACCGATACGAAGCGACTGCGTGCCATGTCGCCTACGTATAATGCTGCTGCACCCAACGCTGATGCTTTTCTGCTTCTCCACGCTCGACGATATGGCGATATACGCCAGGCTGTTGAGTTGTCTGCAGCACTGGAGGCTGCAGGTACTAATGTCGATTTGCACGTGTTTGAAGGCTCGAATTTTGAGGGACATGTGGCTATGTTACTGAGGGTTGGTGATCCGTCTTACCCTGCAACGTCAGTGATGGATGAGTGGTTAAAAAATCACGTCCCAGTAACCCACAAGGAATAGCTTTTTGAAACAAGAAGATAATATCTATGAAATCTCCGTATTGGCACAATATATTTGGATCCTATATGCAGGTTGAAACCAGAAAGAATCGATCAAATAAATGAGTCTCATGGCCAAACGCTAGCAGTTGTTCGCTACTGGAAATCATTTCAATAGTAGTATTATCCGTCACATACCTGGAGAGACAACTGAGTGCTTGTAGTAGTTTGACATGCGAACACAGGGTTATTATGTTTCTCACGAAATAATATATGATATGCGCACTTGATAAATAAATGCCGAAAGGATGAAATTTGTCTTGTTATGGGAAGCTGTGTGGCGTTGGTGCGCTGTGGCTGACGGCCCCTGTCAAGCCACTTCTTAAACGCGTCGCGTGTCAAGCCACGGCAGCTCTTTGTGAAATTACTTTGCGCATTCTCAACACATCGCGACAAGATGCCTCCACGAAAACGAAGTGTGCCTAGCGCTGACGCTGCTGATGGAACCGTCCCCAAAAGACGGTCTTTGCGACAAGCAGCTTCCAAAGGCCTTCAAGAGCCTGAAGCACCAGTTGAGACCAAACCAGATCCGCCAAAGAAGCCTGTGAAGGCGGCCAACGGGAAGAAGCAGGACAACAAACCCAAAGCTTCACCAAAGGGTCAAAAGCCAGTAAAACCAGACGCGTCAAAGGCGAAGAAAGGAACCAAGAAAGAAGCTCCCAATGTCCAGTCCAGCTCTCGCGCTGCGTCTGAGGATCCCGATATCAACTCCATCCCCACCACGAACCCTGATGCACCAAGGCATGACGGCCAATGGTACTGGCTTATGAAGGCCGAGCCCGAAACTCGGATTGAGAACGGCGTCGACGTCAAGTTCTCTATTGATGATTTGAGAGAGAAAGATGAGCCAGAAGGCTGGGATGGTAAGCTTCTCTTGTTTCTAAGAATATCACAGTTGCTAACCTCAATACAGGTATCCGGGCGTATGCAGGTAATATATCATGATCGAACATGAGTGCGACACGCGACTGACATCTTGTAGCTCGAAACAACATGAGAAACATGAACGCTGGTGACCTCGCCTTCTTTTACGCAAGTAACTGCAAAGAGCCAGGCATCGTGGGTGTGATGGAGATTGTCAAAGAATTCTCCGAAGACAGTCAGTATTGGTCTTCTGTTTATCAGTATTTTTCTAACCTGCAACAAGGATCCGCACGCCAGCCAGGTGCACCCTACTACGATCCCAAATCAACCAAAGAGAAGCCTATCTGGGACCTTGTACACGTTGAGTTCAGAAAGAAGTTTGCTGTCCCCATTCATCTCAAAGAGCTTCGGGAGCTTGGAAAGCCCGGTGGTCCTCTCGAAACGATGCAGCTGCTCAAGCAATCGAGACTCAGTGTCAACAAAGTCAGCAGCGATGAATGGAAGTTTCTCTGCGATCTTGCAGACAAGAAGGCATCGGAGGCGGGGTTGGAACATGAGGAAGCTACCAAATGATGATATTCTGAACAATCGAGAGTGATTTTTCACTTGTCTACTAGAGAGTGGCGCTTGGCATAATGCCATGAAGGAATTATGTGATACTTCTGCGATTAGCATAGCTACTAATATATTGATGCGGACAGCGGTGATTCTAACGAATGGTTTTGTAGCCGCGAGAGGACTAAACCGACGTGCTCGATCTCTCGGATATAATTGCCGTGAGGAACCAGAAGGAAAGACATCATTTTTAGGGCTGAACACGCCGTATAAGACACCTCGTAAAGAGAGCTACTTATAAACAAGATACGTATTGACTGAATACCTCATATCAAACCAGCCAACCACATGATCACCCATAAGTCAACCCTGGTATGTATGTGTTGCTATGTGAAAGTACAATATCCATTTCAGCAGCATGTCGACCAAGGTTAGGCATGATCTGGAAACACTCGATTAGTTGATGCACGCACAGGCCTTGCACTACATGGTCTGTACTTTGTAGTAACAATCATAGCCTGCCTTATTTTCAGGTACAGGCGTTCGTTCCATTTATTTACGATCGTTGACCTGCCCCAGGAGCCTTGGAGACATACTGTTACAGTTCTGGCGATTTATGACTGGATTCTGTGGAGGAAGTAAATGACGTCTCGAACATTCCAGTTCACACCCGCCGAGGATCCAGGGCTAGCAAGTTAGCAATTGGTTGGTTCCTGAGCTATGATGGCGTCGGCAGTCCGGCACCATGAGACATGCCAATACAATCTAGACCAGAGTGGCTTGAATGTCGAAGTAAACCTAATATGCTTGCGTTTCCCCCAGTGTTGGCGTGAATGGCATTCATAAACATTGGGCTTGCGCTCCATTCAGCTTTGTCCTCTTCTTTCTGGTTACGCGACTGATTCGAGCTCGACATGAAAAAACGATGAAAGTATTGATCATGCTTGGTTTTTCTAAATCTTACAAATTTGATCTGACGACTCATCCTACGTGAGATTGCGACTGCCACCGCTCGGCTCGATATGAACTCAACGGGGCCTCCAGAAGGCTCAACGATTCCTGCATTTACCGCTCAACATGGATTGTTCTCGCACAGCGGTGGATTAAGCACGCATTTGTTCAATACGGCGATAGTCCTAGCCATTGTGGCGATATCGATTGTCGCTTTACGGGTGTGGATAAGCAAGAGAATAATCAACAAATGGCACACTGATGACAGTCAGTAGCAACGTTTTCGCAGATCGGTCTATACTGACACACGTCAGCACTTATAATTATAGCCACAGTATGTTCGGACTCGATATCTTTTTCTCAACGCCTCACACCGTATAATAGATATTTGCGACATTGGGATCGATCAGCGCTGCTATCAGTATGTCGTGGCAATCATTGGTAACTTATGCTCAGAACCAACTACTTACGACCTGTGACATTAGGCGCACGCCTTGGTGCAGGTGTTAGCATTCGATATTGCAGCCTAAGAGAAGTGGTTATTCTATTAGAGGTAAACACACCACTTGACCGAATTCAGTATATCTAACCAGTCCTTTGAATCGTCTAGAATGCCAAATGGGGTGGTATCCCTACTTATAACCTAGCCACAGTCTTTACTAAGGCTTCAGTTCTGTCATTTTACCTGAGATTCTCAGTCGACATATACTTCATAACCTGCGCATACGTCGTTTTATTCGTCGTTGCGGTCAACGGTGTATTTCACACGATTGCGGCTTTAGCAGTTCGTTGCACCACTGACGGAGCCCCAATTTGCCAGGACCTCATCAACATTTATACTGCCTCGGCTATAATCAACTGCGTAACCGATCTCGTCATACTCTTATTACCCTTCTGGCTTCTACGTCCCATGAAAGTGCCAATGAGTCGCAAGATTGGAATCGCTCTGATCTTAATGGCGGGAGGCTTGTAAGTTTTGACTCACGGTAAGCCAATTCGATTACAGCTGACCGAACTACCTACAGTGTCCTGATTGTGAGCATTATACGGCTTGCAGCAAACTTAAAGACTGACGAACAACTGGACCTGACTTATGATTTAGGCTGGGGTATACTATGGAGGTAATATGCATATCCCCACTACAGTCTCTGGTGTTCTAATATTGGTTTAGTATTCTTGAACCGTGGGCCGGAATCATCTGTGCTTGCTTGCCTTGCATGAAACCGGTATTCACCCGGTGGCTTCCTACTCAGAGAGCGAAGTCATGGTTCCCGAGATCATGGTTTTCTGGATCAGGAAGATCGAAGGTTTCTAGTGTTCCTGTCTCCTTGGATCCTGTATAGTAGCATAGCGTATAGACACCAACGAGGGTGAGTTGAATGATGAACATGATCATATTTAAAAACTGTGTCCCTAAGGTATTAGGCGTGGTGTCTATTCATAAAGAGAAATACTGTTATTAGGAGCTTCCCAGACTTCCCTAATTACCTTCTCCTATCAACGAAGGACAATTTTAGAGATTTGCCGCTTTTTTCAGTACCTTAATATGCGTTATAATAGGTTTGTAATAGATGAAGAAGAGATTATAAGCCCAGTATTAAGACTTGGCTATTGAGATTGTAGGCCTATGGCACCATGCTTCTCAGACGTCTTTCTGGAATTTTTGCGACTGTTCGTTGTGTATACCCCATGGACTCACGAAATTCTTCATGCTCTGTGGGTCCTTATCATTAGCCTAGCTACAAATAAGAATCTGACATCTGCACCATTAGATCCACAGGGTGTGGTGAATTTCATGGGTTAATATGTATTCTTTCACCTCGTGATAATCAGGACAGCCAGCGCATAGCTCACTGACGATCGAAGGCGATGCAGGATTGTTTTGGCGGTCAATGGACCAACTGCAGCTCGGGAAGATTACATATCCGGCCCCGTCAAATTTATAAACAAACCGAGGTCAAAGCAATGGTGTATCGGACATCGAGACCATTATGGAAAGAATCCGAAGGCAATTCTTCGGTAGTATTTCGAGTGGGCTAACTATTGCCCGATACAGGGGTGGGTTAAGAAGGGGGCGGTCTATTAGTCGCTCCGTGGGCGGTGGAGACCATCAAATCTTGTCGCTGTGCCTCGGTCTGATCAATCCATTCGATTTCCTCTTTCCGAACACCCCGAGTGATTACTTATTTAGGTCGAATTGACCAGCTATTCAAGTTTACAATCTTCAACGTACTTTCCGGTGTCACATTATTCCAACACTTTTCTTAGTAACTCCCCCAGAGCATTCGACGCTATGGTGACCGTCGCTATCCAGTACCCTGTCGGCCACGACTTCGATATTGAATACTATCAAAAGACGCACATACCGCTCGTTCAGAAGTGAGAAGCCCTGGATACACGACAGAACGTGACTAAACCTTCTACAGGATCTGGCAATCAGAAGGTCTCAAGAGTTGGGAGGTAATTAAGCTAGGAGGAGAGGGCGCGTACCAGGTCATTACTATTCTCAGATGGGATAGCCTCGCTGCGTTCCAGAAGGCTGCCAGCCTGGAGGGAGCGAAGGCTCTTCATGAAGACGTCAAGAACTTTACAACAGCAGTGCCTACATTAGTCGTTGGCGAGACTGTCGCGCAGGGCTAAGTCCAGTCTGAGATAGCATCAATATAATTTGAAGGAGAACAGAAGACTTTGTGTAACTCATAATACTGTAAGCGCACTGCTACATACTAGCTATAGAGAGCTGCTTTTCCTAGGCTCCGCCGCCTACCAGGGTATCAGCCGTGGTGTGGCAGCTCCATGTCGTGATCTGAAGGTGGAGTTGCACCAACGACTAGATAATGAGGGTATGACACTTGATGGTCGATAATCGAACGGCCTCCAGCATTCTTTTTGGTAATATCTCAAGCGCCATATATGTACGTGAGACGAAGGATAGGTGTGTTGTCTAATATGAATCAAGGCAACACACCTTGCAAAACCTTGAAGAAATTGTACCCCCGTCCGCGGGGTGTGGCTACTATCGAAATCCACCCCCGGCAGTTAAGTAGCGGAGTTCAAGGGTTTCCGCACTCCACTATGTGTTGCATCATCAGATTGGTAAGCTGCGGTCTATGGCATACAAGAGACGCTTTGATCGACGCCTGGTTATAAAGACATGGCGACCCTGTCTGATGATATTCCGTCTACTGACATACATTCAACACTACTTCGACCCTGACCTGAAAATCTTGTTACCACATCTCTTCACTCAACGACAATGGCCACTCTTAAAAATCTCGCTGTTCCCCAGGGATCTACTGTCCTTGTAACCGGAGCTAACGGCTTGCTGGGATCACATATTGCCGATCAATTCCTTGAATATGGCTACAGAGTACGCGGCACTGTTCGAGACACCGAGAGGGATGCCTGGCTCCAGGCTCTCTTCGACAAAAAGCACGGAGAGGGCAAATTTGAGCTTTTCAAGGTCGCTGACCTGGCGGCTGAAGGCGCGTTCGATGACGCCGTCAAGGGTAAATTGAGCACTCAACACGAGACTAGGAATCCCTTTGGTTGCTAACAAAATCTGTACAGGCACATCTATTGTTGCACACACTGCGAGCATCATGAGCTTCTCTGGGGACCCCAACGCTGTCGTTCCTCAAGCCGTTGCCTTCGCCCAGAATGCCTTGAAGTCTGCTTACAAAGAAGCTTCGGTGAAGCGATTTGTCTTGACCTCGTCATCGGCAGCCGCTTATGCCCCAAGGCCAGGTGTTCCTGGTGTTGATGTGACCGAAGATAGCTGGAATGATCTTGCTGTTAAGGCTGCATGGGCAGATCCTCCCTATACTCCCGACCGCGGCGGTATCGTCTATGCTGCTAGCAAGACGGAGGCTGAACGGGCGGTCTGGAAGTACCACCAGGAGAATCGTGATAAGCGACCCGACTTGGTTGTCAACACAGGTGAGAATTGTCAATTTGTATGAGTTGTGTTTGCAGCTGACGTTTTCCAGTTCTTCCCAACTTCAACTTTAGCAAAGCTCTCGATCCGGCCAACCCGAAATACCCTAGCAGCTCTGCCCTTCCCGTAGCACTATGGAAAGGACAAGTGACACCTTTCCACAAGACTATAGTACCACGTACGTATTTTGACCCCATTTTTGACACGACAGTAGTAGCTAAACAGGCCACAGAGTACTACATCAACACTCAGGATACCGGCAGGTTGCACGTCGCAGCGGGTATCTTTGACCATGTCAAAGATCAGCGCATCTTTGGTTTTGGAGGACGTTTTAGCTGGGACGAGATATTGGATATACTCCGCAAGGCCGCGCCTAACAAGGAGTTGCCTGATAACTTTTCTGCCGGATCGGATCCCAATGAGATTAAGCCTCGCGATAAGGCCGAACAGCTACTCCGAGATCTTGGACGCCCGGGCTGGGTCAGCTTGGAGGAGACGATTCTTGACAACATCTCGGATGTCAAGGATGCTTAAGCACTAATAGCCTCTCGAAACGCAACCAGCGGCACCAGGACGTCGAGTGGAGGATTTAAGATGTCAAGTATGCAAATGTGCGATGCAATTATTCTCGAAGCTTAGGGACACCAAGAATCTCCAAGATTGTCAGATGGACGCTTAACGCAGCATATGGAGATGTTGATAGGAACATGAATGCCAAGTTTGATGAAACCCCTGTTTAAATGACAACGAGGTGAATAACAATGATTAGCCTAGCTTTAGTAAACTTAGTTCAGTCAATTTTTACGACAACGTGTAGACGGCCGGGATACTAAGGAAATAGGAACAGCCTTCCAAAGTGAATTGTGCTGGCTTGATCGACCTGGTACCAATGCCCGCGTGGCGTTTATCCATGCAGTCAATAGCAAGTAGATCGTCCAGTATCATTGGGTGTTCGTATGCAAAAGAGGAGTCGGCACGGGTTCCCTATACGCAGCGATAAAAAGCCCAGTCCTGCTTGAGGAGATATTTGAAGTATTAGCCACTTTCAAACATCAAGCGGGGCTTCTGTAAGGGAGCGACACCATGTTTGATCGACGGCACCAGGAAATGAATCGAATCTGTCCACAGATACAAATTCATGTACGGCACCAATAGTCTACGCCATAGTGTCATTTAGCCGGTGCCAATAAATAACCTTCTCGACAAAAACGCATCAGCTCCCAAAATGGCGTCTTGCTTCTACTCCGCCCTGCTCAGCCCAACCCAGCCCCAATGCATTCCTAACACCAAGAAGCCACTTTAGGTAATGTACAGAACATGGCGTACGTCGGTGAGAAATTAGCCAGGGAGCTGTAAACAAGGGGTAGCTTTGGTGGGTGAGGGCTGCCACTTTAGTTTTCAGCTCGACGCCACGCTTTCATTTATTGTGCACTTTAGCGTTGACTTGATATTCCCCCGCCTGTTTTCCTCAACGGTGGCTCACCCGCCTAGTCTCTTATTCGTCAATGGAAAAGCAGGCTCTGGTCTGGTCGAGTCTGGGCTACGCCAGTTTCGATAGGTTAAATCCACAGCCTTAAATCGAATCATTATAATAAGCGGTCTGCTCCGGCACAGGACGGATGAGGCTCTGCATCAATCTTCGTCTCTCGTTCTTCTACCTACTATTACTCCTAATTCATAATGCGAAGCTTTGTTTCTACCAATATCGCGAGCCTGGGGTTGCTGGCACTTGCGAATGCCCAAACTCTACCCGAGGACTTGACTGGTGCAATTGCCAATTATTCCTCCCTCTCCCTTTTTCGCAATCTCCTTGGCGCATCCCCTCAATTGCTAAGTTCATCTTTGTCTGACAAAGACACCAACATCACGGTTCTGATTCCTACAAATGATGCCATCAAGAGTTATCTGAAGGATTCCGGCGTCTCGGATGTGACAGAGCTCAGCCAAAACGACGTGCAAGTGTTTTTCAAGTATCATGTTCTGTCTGCTTCGCTTGTGTCGTCGGATTTTGGCAGCGCACGAGGCTTATCTATTCCTACATTACTCGATGATTCGCAGTACAACAACAGATCTTCAGGTCCACAGATTGAGAGCCAGTTTGGAGATGATGCTGTAGGCCAGGTAGTCTTTGCTTCAAAAGAAGACCGAGATGAGAAGAGAGCTACCAAGGACATCGACGGCCCCACGGTCAATCTGCGAGCAGGCTTGGCTCAGAATATCAAGATGACTGCCGTAGATGGAAGTTGGGGCACCAAGAATGCCAACACTTTTCAGGTTGTGGACAAGTGAGTTCAATCTCTGGTTAAACATGATGAGTCAAAACTGATTGTAGTGTCTTCATCTTCTCAGGGTTCTATTGCCTCCCCGGCCTTGCTCTACCACTGTCCAGACCGTCAAAGACTCGAGACTCACAGCTCTGAACAAAGCCCTCATCAAGACGGACATGTGGCCTGCTCTTGACACTTCTCGTAACGTCACATGTCTTGCACCCTCAACTCAGGCTTTCAAAGACGCAGGAAACCCTGACATGAAGTTGTCGAAGCAGGACCTGACAGGGGCGCTGTTGTAAGTCGGCCTGTTTACTCTACACTACCAAAGCTAACCCGTCGCAAAGGGCTCATACTTTGAATGAAGTTACTTACTCCAACTACCTCCGAGATGGTCAGGTAATTGGTACCTTGAATAAAACCGAGGTTCGTGTTAGTATTCAGGGCGACGATATCTACTTCAATAATGCCAAAGTAATTGAGGCGAATGTTTTGACAAACAACGGCCTCATCCACATGTAAGGTTTCCTTCACGATTTCTTTTCCACGAGCTGTCGCTAACTCAAGCTAGACTTGATTCTGTAATTATGGCAGATGGCAAACCTAGTAGCACTGGCACAGCGACGAGCGGGACTGCAAGTGCTACTTCAAGTGAGGCCGCCGAAGCAACCTCTTCATCCGAATCTGTATCACCAGACAAGGACAACTCTGCCAGTGGATTTTCAGTTGGATTCCCAGTACTGATTGCTTTTGTTGCTGGTATTGCCATATTTTAGATAGGGTTTGCGTGGGTATGACTTATATTGTTAATGGCCTTGAGGATATGGATATGCAGTATCGCCTTTGCCACTAAAGACTTATGACGGAATTGCTAAGATCGTTTGATCAATAATAATCAAAATTGATGTTTGTTTCTTTCGCATCTAGTAAAAATAGCGGACAATCTAAAAAATGGGGGTTTGGACATCTAAAGTGTATTCTAATCACCGGGTCAAGCTCCCAGCCCCCCAATCTGCTCGCTTCTCACAAGAGTGAGGTAAACCTCGTCAGCTTTTGTCCACTATCCAGTTGACTGTCAGAGCCCTGTTACAATGCAGGCTGTAACGAAAAGGGTAGGTATGTAGACCATGATCGGATGCATCAATGAGCTACTTTGACGCGTGACATGGGTCGTACAAGCATCCACGTATATGAGTGCATTATCAGTCCCTCACACCCTCACACCCCTTTGCAAAAGCAGGCTGAGCAGCCACACGTAGCATGGTTGGAAAAAGATAAGGCTCTGGATATATTCAATTGTTGGCCTGGATGCTCTGGCTTTCCCATTGATCAAATTTCCAGGCTTACCTTGAGCTATCTCTTTGATCTGGTTTGATGTGCTGGGGACAGTCAGTTAAGAACATCTCGTCTAGTCGCGCAATACGTCTGAATCCTTTACTGTTTGATCTCAAGCATTTAAATAGTCTTAATATTAAATCAACGACCGTGTATCTAACTTGATATACTGACAGCTCAATACAGGCCTGGTACCACTGATCCTCATGTATCAGCATTAGCGAATTCACAAACATCTAATGTCTGTCCCCATCTGACTTCCTTTGAAAAGATTGACGGTCTGTATCTACCGCCTGAAAGTTAACGGTAGTTGTGATATTACCCCAGCTGGTCTTGAATGTTTTGGCTCTTCTAGCATTTTCTCTTTAATAAGCTACAGAGCTAGCTACAGCACCTGAATTTTGACCTATCACGGTTCCGCAACAAGCAGCTAACGCAAAATTTATTGACGCTGTTGAACCAGCCTCGTGGCTTTGATTGGCCAGGGCGGAAATTTGCTGCCGATAGAGAAGCCGCCAAGTAAACACAGCCTCACGTGAATCACTCACATTTGCTGACGCGCAAACTCGCAAAGTTTGCTTATCTGGCCTCTTCAAAATCACTGACGTTCAACTGCTCCCAGCAATCTTATACTATCGTTTGAGCCTCACTAAACTCTTCTGGGCGCGATGTCGGGTGAATCGGATGAGGAGAAGGAACGCAAGAGAGACAAGATCGGGGAATTTGTGTATGCGCTATTTATCCCTTGTCAGCAACGTCTTTCACCCGACGTTTTGCTACGCATCCTTCCCGCTAGACCCTAGTTCATACACTGACGTTTGACATGTAGCAAAAAGAACTTCAATAAAGGCGAATTAGCTTTGAAACATGCTGTGGGTCTTGGACAGACGCCCAATGTGGTCCCTCTGGCCCAGCCTGTCGTCGATGGACCACTTCGACCAGTTGAGGTTGGTTGGCATCCTGTCGGTGGCTTCGCTGGCAAATGGTTTGCGGAAGAGACTGGACTGGGAAAGATGATCACGGAAAAGATCAACAAGTACCCCGATCCGACGCAGCACTGGGCAGTACTTGTTGGCGAGTATGCCCATCAGCTATGGATGGTGAGTTCAGTCATCACCCGCTCAAGACACGGTTAATAACGTATCATGCTACTCAAGGACGAGAATTTTGATGTCATCTACACAAATGCAAAGGTCGACCCAGAAGAGTGGCATACTTTTCAAGTCGGGGAAACGCGATTCAATGACGATGCATTACGACGAGCTGGTAAGCATGGCCCTACCTTGACTTTTACATGAACTGCATACTCAAGTCAGTTTCAATGCTAAACCTTGAATGCCCATAGGCGAATCTGTCATCGAAAGTATCAGAGGGAAACAGCCTACTTACAACCTCATCACCAATAACTGCCAGACGTACGTGCTACAGCTGCTTGACGCCATTAAGGTCGGTGTGAATAAAGAGTTCGGCACGACCTTGGCTGTTTACGAGAGGCTTTTTGGCCCAGGCAAGATTCAGGATCTTTTTGAGGGCCCCGCAAGGCCGGAGGAACAGCCCCAGCTACTGCCGCACCCTGATTCAGAGACTCAAGAACATCATGGCAGGTCGGACACGGTCAATCTGGCACAGAACGTCATGAACGAGAACACGAATCAATTGGACACTGGAAGAGAATTAGAGAGACATGAGGACGAGAAGAAGGAGAAGAAAAAGAGTTTCTTCTCGCGCTTCAAACGGAGTTCATCATAATTAATCGCGACGGCTTAGAGGTTGTAGTGCTTGGCAGCGACCTTGGGACTTGCTCAAGACAATATAGATAATTTTATTAAAGAGCTTTCAGAAAGCTTCTCCTTTGAATACTTGATGCATTTAAGGAATCAGTACTCGTTGCCACAGAAAAGGAATGTCGACGTGGAACTGTTGCCGCTTTTGGAGGGATAGCTCAGGCTCTCTCGAGCCACCCCGAGTACTTGAGCCAAATAAGAGAATGAAAGGGTTGGTAGCTCTCCCCGAGATATATACATTATGATACTTCTTATTATATCAGCTATGTATAAAAACCCAGTCGTTAATTAGTAGGTATATAAGCAGGTAACAATAGCTATTCCAATTACGTTGAAACTCACCGCCGGATAGAGAAAATATCCAGTCTAAGTTAGACTCATCGCACGCTACCTGGGTCCTCTAGACTCCATCAAGAATCCACAATTGTCCTCGGAGCTACTAACTCAGGAACTCCGTGACCGTGCGTTGGCTTATCCATGTTAAGTTTCGTCCATTTGAGGAGATTGTATCGATCGTCGGTAACAACGGCAGAAATCTGCGGCTGAGGATTCGGAGCGCTAGGCTCTCTTTAGATATGGCTTTTAAAATAGATCTGATACATCGTTTAAATACCCTTACCGCTTGAGATACCTTTTCGGCTTTTCCTACAGTAGGTATTCCGGCTTCTGCTATCTTCGACTATGACGGACTTTCGGCTTCGCCTATTGTAGGGACTCCGGCTTCCTATAGCAGCTGTTCCGACAGATATAAATGAAGTCGAGTCCCGAAGGGCAAGTCATATTGGTATCTTCAGTCAATACTTTTTCTCTCTATTCACCTTTTACCTCTTTCTTCCCGCTTGAGACTCCTCCGCTTATTACCATAGCTACAATGGCTGATCGAACCACTGGACTTTTTCACCATGACAACATGGACTTTCCTGAAGAAAAGAGAGTCCTACCTCTTTTCTCTTTGAAGGGGAGAACTGCCATTGTATCGGGAGCTGGTGCCGGCATCGGGCTCGCAGCTGCGCATGCTTTTGCAGAAGCTGGAGCAAACGTTGCTATTTGGTACAACAGCAACAAGAACGCTATTGTTGAGGCAGAGAAAATTGAGCAGACTTATGATGTTAAGTGTAATTTCTTCCCAGCCCTGGTCCTGATTTACCTCGTCGCTGATAAACTCATGAAAAACAGGCAAAGCCTATTCCGTTGATGTCGTGTCGCTACAGGCTGTAGAAGAGGCAGTCAAGGAGGCCGTGAAAGACTTCAACGGTCGGTTGGATATCTTCGTTGCCAACTCGGGACTTGCGTGGTTAGACGGGCCATTTATTGACGGGGACCTCACAAGGGTCCAAGACATCATGAGGGTTAATGTTGATGGTGTTATGTGGTGTGCTAAGGTCGCCGGTGCTTACTTTAGACGCCAGAAGAAGGAGGGCACAACCATTGATGGGGAGCCGTTGACAAATTTCATTGCCGGAAGTTTTATCGCAACAGCCTCCATGAGTGGTAGCATCGTCAACATTCCTATGCCTCAAGCCGTCTACAACGGCTCTAAGGCTAACGTCATTCACTTTTGTTGGTTGCACCATTCAAAGTTGGGACAAGGATATTGCTAACTGTTCTCAAGGTAAAAGCTTAGGCGTGGAGTGGACTGGTTTTGCACGTGCCAATACCATCTCTCCCGGTTACATTAAAACAGATATTTCTTTAACTGTTCCTGCCGAGGTAAAGAAGCTTTGGAAAGATAAAACTCCTTTTGGGTAAGACGACCCTTGATCTATTACCAATACATGCTAAACTCTGCTCTTAGGCGCGAAGGCGAGCCCCATGAACTCAAGGGTGCATTCTTGTACCTCGCTAGTGATGCATCGTCGTATACTACAGGTCTGGATATGGTGGTAGATGGAGGCTACTCTCTACCTTAATGATGCTGTCTTCTCTTGAGATTAATATCATAGTTAGAGTTCCTAAGGGATAAATTGAGCCTATGAAGTACTTTGATAACCGCTCGACTGTTGTTTTTGTGAGACTTTTATTATTTGGCGGTTCACAGCGAAGAGATTCGGGCTATTTACAAACCAGGATCTTCTTAACTGTTTCGCAAACTGTTTTCAGTATATGCCGAAAGACCATAAGCCAAGACCAACGCCAACGAGTATCCATTTTGAAAAGTCCCGACGACCGAAAGCCGACATGCCTCCCCGCGTTTCTCAAGGCACTCACCCCAAGCTGAAGACGCCTACAAACAGTTCACATCGTGCCACTCGACTGTATCCCCCAGGCTCGGACTTAACCGCGGCCATGCACCTGGAGCAGGATATGTCCCAGGCTCTGCACAACTGAGTCAGCTGCAAGGAACACAAACCCCGCTCGCTGTGACCGTCGACGTCCGTGCTCCAGCTGCACTCAGTTAAACCATCAAAAATCGGTGTCATGGTTGGCCAAGAGCCAGGGAAACTCTATGTTGGCGATGACTTCTGGGCAGACATGCAGCAAGAGGTCAGAATACATCCCTTCCGTCAATAGTGCTGGAGGGACTTTGAGGAAAACTTGGACAGACGTGAGTCAAGTGCTGATAAGACCAATGAAGCTCGATTCAATAAAACAAAACATCGACATACCTACTTCCGAGAATGACAATGTGGATTCTATCTATACGCCAAGTCACAGGGCCATCTCAAATAGCACAACTGGCTTCATCTTTAGTAACTACTATACAAGGACGACGGGGACTGAGGAAATAAGACCTTTACCCTCCCAAATGCCCTTCATCTGGCAGGCTTATGTCGAGTATGTCGACCCTTTTATCAAGGTGTTGTATGTTCGGACTGTTTCGAAAGTTATTCATGAATCACGAGGCAATTTTGACCTGCTGCCGTCGTCTATGGAGCTGTTGATGTTCAGCATTGCATTTGCAGCGATCAAGTCTCTAACTAGTGACGAGGTAACGCCCCAGCCACATCAGCTTACATCTCGATCATTCCTATCTAACCTGATGTTTGGCGCAGGTTCTATTGAAGGTTTGCTCTACACCTTCTAAATGCAAAGAAGCCGGTTTCAACAATAACAAAGAACACAGTTTTCTTTTTCCATCTCGGCGGCATTATAACCCAATGCCCACATAATTGGCGCAGGTTCAGGTTCATCTTCGCTGTGACAAGAAGGAGCTTGTATCTCGTTTCCGGCTCGGAACCGAAGATTCTCTTTCGCGAGCCGACTTTATCAATACAACAGAACTTTTTGTTGTCCAAGCGCTACTTGTATATACCCTGCTCGTCCGTCTTGAGGAGTCACAAACACATGTCTGGGCTACAACTGGTCTAATCTCCCTCATGGCAATAGCTATTGGTCTTCACCGTGATGGCTCTCACTTTCCCGATATCACCCCGTTCGAAGCCGAGATGCGGCGACGGACGGGGTGCTATATTTGCGTCCTTAATTTTGCCGCAGGTAGTTTTCAGATCCCCGGAATATCAATATCCGACGTCGTCTTTGACACACGCCTTCCATCTAATCTAAACGACGATGACATAGATTCAGACATGAAAGCTCCACCATAACCTAAGATCGGCCACACAGATATGACCATAACAATCATAAGGAGGAGAACAACAAAAGTCAGCAAATATTGTAACACTTCAACGGTTTCCATGTACCCAGGTAGATAGCCGCCTGATGCCGACACTTTTCGAAAGCTTGACGAACTCTCTGAGCATGCGAAGCGAGAATTTGCAGAATTCCTCATTCCCTTGGAATCCGACAAATCGATATACTTTTTATTAAATCAAGCTATAATAAATAGCCTTTTAAAATTTATTTAATAACCTTTAATCAGATAATAACCCTAATCCTAGCTATCTACTATTTAAATATATATATTTTAAGCTTTTTATAAACTTCTATCTACAGACTAATTACTTCTAGAAGTTTCTAAATTATCTAACATTTCGAACCTCACCGCTAATTATATCAATAACAGGACCACCAGAGATTTTCGAGTATGGTGGTAACGCTTCGACGGATTCGAGTTGGGGTTCAAGCTCTACGAGAAGCTGAACATAGGTTTCGAGACCCTTCATTACAGATGCGAGAGTCTCTTGATTTGCGCTATCGAGCGAGCCCTCCAGAGAGGCGCCTGAGGTGCTTAGTTGGTCGTCCACTGTAGTTGGGAGTTTATCTGACCAGTTATTAGCTAGGCTCAAATACCACTCTTTGTCCACTTACCAAGGTAATACGCAATCTTTTCCACGGCATCGGCCACAGAAGCAAACTTCGCTGGGCTCTCGTTTGCTAACTTCGTCTTAATGTCCTGTTTGTGTTTTTCTGCCCACTTCGCGAGATATGCTGCTTGTTTGTCAAATACTTCTGTGATCGACTTTGTGTCCACCAGGCTGGACTCATCAGGTTGAGTCTTGGCTACCTTGGCTGCCCGAGACAGTGCCTCAGAGCCTGGTCCAATCATCTTTACTGATTCCTCAAGGAGCTCTTTAACGTCATCTGCATCAGGGGTATAATCTTCAAGGGCCATGCATGTTCTCGAAAAGCTCACGATCGAAGGCAATAAATCCCTGAGAGTACCGACAACTAGTTCTAAAGTTTGAATGGCATTCGCTTTCTTGTCGTCTTCGGACCCGCCTGTATCAGCAGCGGGTGGCGACTGATCCAAGTCCTGGACCGCTTCTCGTATCCGAATTGACATGGAAGCAAAGTCTTCAAGTTCGTAAAAAACTTGAATCTTTTTTCCAATAGCATGATCGTCTAGATCCCATGAAATCGCTTGGGGGCTGTGAGAAAAGCGGGGCACAGGATCGGGTCAGAGGTATAGCGGTATAACATACCAATCGTCTCCCCAATATGCAACATCGATTCATAGAGCAACAGCACCAAGTCATGGCGCAAGTTTTGCCTCGAGCAAGTTTTAAGAGCTTGGTAGAAGCGTTGCGAATCTAACCCATGTTTCCATAACTCGAACTGGTTGGAAAGCTCGGCAAAGAGGGGATCGCCAGTCCCGCGAAGCCTTAGCAACAAGCCGCAACTCGTCGCCAGCTCTTTGAGGGCTTTTGCGTCTTGTACATTCTTTTCTAGGGGATGGTCGCCTCGCTCAGTTTTCTTTTTTTCAAAATGCGTCGCGAGCGTAAAGACTGCCTCTCTGACTTTTTTCAGGTTCTTGAGGTTCTGTGTCATTCTCTCAAGACCAAGTTGGGTACATATGGCTTCGAGCTGCTTGTTAAGCCCTGATAATCGCTCGAGATGCTCTTCGACATCCTGCCGGTTCCCCTGCGAGCGGTTGAGGATTTTGTTCGACGCTTTCTTTTGTCGACGAGTGTATGTGAGGAGGGAGTCCATCATCATGTTCATGCTTCGCCCCATTTCAGTGAGTATGGGCTCCACGCTTGGCGGTAGCTCTTGTACCTCTTGAAATCGCGAGAGATGCTGAAGACTGGTCTCAAATCTTGCACGTTCGAGGAGGACCCTTGTCTGGATATCAGAAATGTCGTCGGACTTCGTGGTTACTCGAAGAAGTTGCTGATACGTCTTGGCGGCGGAGGTAACTAAAGAGATCAACGACACCACACTTGAGACTACACCGATAGCTTCAGCCATGTTGATGATAGTGGAACTGTAGATATTTGGTGGACAATTGTGTTAATAAACACGAAAACGAGTCACTTCGTACATGGCACATCGTAGTTTTAGAGAGGATGATCGAAGCAGTAGTGACTGGGTTGGTCATCACCACTTGCCATGTGGCTTAAGCTGACTGGTTGAATGCAAACTTCGCATGCAGTTCCATAATTATTACGAAGCGGGCTGCAGGGTGCCCTCCACCCATTCTCGATTCCCCCGCTTCTTCACTTGACTCATCTGTCGAGGCAAGCTTGTGGTTGTTCATCTTTCTTCTACCTCGATATCTGTCCTCATCGTTGTTCGGCTTTCCAACATAATGGCCTTCGAGCCCATTTCAGGAACGATCGGCGCCGTTGCTTTTGCCGACCAGATGTTCGCAAGAATTGTGTGGATATATAAGAAGTATAAGCTGTCCCAAGATTTTGGGAGTGACTATATCGCATATAAAATCAAATATCACTGCGAAATTGTTAGGTTCGAAGAAATCATTAGTCACCCGTGTGACGGTCTCGTAGAGTCTGCGCTAGATGCGGATGAGCGACACCTCAGAGAACCGCTCCGGAGTCGGCTGCTACAATGGATTTCCCACCTCGACGAGTGTGAGAAACTGGTCGCCAAGTGTGAGCAGAAGCTCGAACCCATAGAGAATGATACGGCAGAACAAGGTGCGTAGGGCACAATACTCATTGCCATTGAACTCATCTGATTTCAAGCAGCATCCATTACGATTGCTGATGAGACTCGAGTCACTGAGCCATTTTCTCCAGTTGCAATGCAATCTTCTGCTCCCAACACCCTTTCTCCGTCAAATTTGTCGTTGGCGTCTGGAAGCGTGATCACGCCCTCGCTCTCCATTCAGTCGCTGGCAACTTCAGCTACAGAATCAGGGACTCTCTCACCGCGAGGACAGGAGCCGCCGCGCAGGCGCGACCGTTTCCTGGGAATGTTCAGATCAAAGAAATACAAGACCCCATCCGAGCCTGATCGACCTCCTCAACCTCCAACTGAACAGAATGTGCCCATTGCTGACGACGAACAAAAGCCCATACCCGAAGCGCGCTCTCCCCTAGACTCTGTGCTCCCTCCCGGTAACACTGCTGCTGCAAGCTCAGAAATAGCGGAGAAAGCCACCGAAGTCCACGATAGAAGCAATATTCTACTCCGGGCTGGCTGGGTTGCCCAATCACGCAGTCGTTTCATTGAACTCTTGAACGAACTCAGAGAACATGCCGACTATTTCCATTCCATGATACAATTAGATCAGTCCAAGAAAATGGTAGCTCGGTCTCAACAAGCAGCCGTGGTGAGGAATAAGGTCAAGCAGTACAGAGACATTGGGGATCGTCTTAGAATACTGCTCCAATCTTTGGATCAGTTATCTGGAAGCAAACGGGCAGTATTCCAGCTCATGTTGCACCATGACCCACAGTCACTACAGTCAAGCTATCGTAAAGTGACTCGCCTATTGAGTTTCCAGCCAGAAGGCGCCGCCTTTTACGCACGACTCCTGCCGCCAACCGAGCACATCGAAGGTAGTGCGGCACCTGCGATGGCTCCTGGACGGCAGCACAATCCGGCTCGATACCTTGTCTTCGATGTTCAACAAGCAAATCTGTCGCCTCCTACAGCTGGAGAAACGATAGCTGCCCGCAAAATATCCAACATCAGCCACCTACTCGATCACACGGACGAAACTGCTCAACCACTCTTGGCAAGAATGCTAGGATGTATTAAAGCCGCTGGTACGACAGCTGGGACCATTTCTGTATTCTCCGACTCTACCATGCACAAAGATGAGAAAAGTCTTGCCCAGGGCCTTAATGACGAGAATGAGAAGAAGTTTTTCCAGGTACCAAGCCAGGCGTATTCGAGGACACGACTTGCTCTTGTGCTGACATGCTCGCTCATCTACGTCCAAAGAGCAGACGGGCTGAGGGATCTCAACGCGACGGGGCTTACATACTATGATACGGACCCAGCCAGCGGCCATGCTGCCGACCTCGGGCATTCTCGTATTAATCCATTTGTCCTGCTCCAAATGCTTGGCATGCCAACAACGACGACCTCATCTCATTCAGTGCTAACTAGTGCGGCCAGAGACGATGACGACGATACCATATCTATGATCAGAAGCTTAGGCATTCTTTTGTATGAGATTGGGAGCTGGAACCTTTCTGTGGGAAACACCATCGCAGAAAAGGCCAGGTTCGTGAAGGCCAGGAAAGCGGCTCTTTCGGGAACTATATCGGTGAAATATCACGATGCCATTGACAAGTGCCTAGGGGTTAGGAAGAAAGCTTTGGGAGATTTAGAGACGTGGATGGTTCAGAATGTAGTAGGACTATTGGAACAAACTCAGAAAGATATCGAAGGCCTTCGGCTTATAACCTAATGACATGCGATCTACTTTCTACGAGATCATTTGCCAAGCAACTGGTTTATGCACTAGTGACTATATTAACCATTCAAGAAACAGGCTTTTCCTCTATGCAGCTCCTTAGGCACGACCAACAAGGGGGAGAACACACAGACAGACAGAAGAGCTCAAGTATGTTCAGGGTTATGGTGGTCGATAACTCTTAATTAATGGAGCTAAGGGTCATTTCTCGTTCGTCTCTCAGTTCGGAGGCATGCTTCTTAATATTGTTTACGTCTCAAGTTGCAGAGGAAAAGAGCCACAAACACCGTGACGATAACACGTCTAGAACAAGAAGCTGCAAATACATCTAACTCCCATGTGACCTGCGTATAAGCCCTGCAATTCTGGAGTTCTTTAGACCTACTCATGAATAGTTAGAGAGGCTCGTAGATGTTGGCTGTGATCACGACGCCTCGTGTAAGCCTCACGTTGTTGATGCATATGCACCTTGGGTTTTTGTATAATAACGGGCTCGCGATTTGATTTCCATTTAACAGGTCTATTCAGGGTGAAAAAAAGAAAGAAAAGTACCATCCATGAGCCAAGTCCATGGCGGCAATGGACCCGGGTCGAACATAAATATCCACTGACCGCGGTCATATCCAATCGACCAAAGCAGTTCGTCTTGAGCTTTTAGGCTCTTCCCGCCATACGTAAGCAGAGCTCAAAGCGTTTGGCATAATTGAAAATCGTTCTCATATGAATTTTCAATCTGAGCCTTTGAAAGGTCTGGTGATGGTCAAGGCGCCAGTCTTCATTTATCTCTTCCCCGGACTCGGCAAAGTCGTCAGGATCCCAAGGGATGTTGCGGCACTTTTTGCAAAAGGTTTCGCTAACGATGGTTCGCCTTGCATCTGAAGGCGAGGCTGGTTGCTCCACTGACATCTTGGTGGATGGTGGAGAGGTTGCATGTTTGTAAAATGAAAAGGCGATGGTTACAAGAATGGAAGGCAAATCTTTTCTCTGCCAAGGTTCAGTATGTCATACTTGAAGTAGTCCTGCAGCTTCAAGTGGAAGAGCCAAAGTGATATCAGATCATTATCGCTTGAGCCAGCCGCATGCAAGGCCCGGTATAAATCCTGGTTGGAAACAGGTGACAGCATTCAGGTGCCTTATTATCCATCTTTCACCAAGCAGTATGCGGCTGTGCCTGCCCCATGTCGATCACAGAACTCTCCCGTTCTATTTATCAAGTATATCATAAACTCAAAAGTGATTGCGGACATCCTACATAAGACCAGTGGAGAATTCCTTAGCAATATCAAACTCTTGCCACTGAGAAAACAGAGAGCCACCTAAAACCAATAACGGCTCAGAATACGAGAATATCGAGCCTTAGATACAAGCCCACGTAGCTTAGAGGGTTGAACAATATGGATAGTGTGAGCAAAAGTACCCAGAGGGGTGTCGTTTTTGTCAAACTTTTGTTATTTGGCCTCTCGTCTCACATTATGGCCACACCAGGCTGCCAAGATAGTACAAATCACAGCTTATAACTGTCCGTTGTCTGCCTTGTTCCCCAATTTGGATCGCTCTTAACTGTCTCCGATACTTCATGGTACTACTTGTGGCTAATCCTAGCCCACCGATACCTAGGTAGTCTAACCGCCTTTCCAAATTACCAAGTGCACCTAAAGCGCTTGTGGCGCTGGGCATTGGTACCGGATATGTCGCAAGCATTATCTCTCAGTATCGTAAACTTGGTAATTGGTGGACTGGGCCAAACGGCGATGCATAGCCTTTGAAATTGCTTGATGAGGACGAATACGACATCTTGAAGCGACGTGGGCTCTTGGATATTCTTGCATTCAAAGATTGATGGCGCAGACGGATCAGGCTGTTCGGCAATGGCGTTGCCTTGAACTTGGAGATATTGTAAAATCATCTAGAGCAACATCCTAGGAGAGGGTTAAAATTGCAGTGAAATAGTGTCCGATCAATGTCACATCGACGACGGATCCCTAGTCACCAATAACACTCAAGGGAGTGATATCCTCAGGGCGAGTTAAAATTGCAGTGAAAGAAAGTGGTGTTTTTAACTTGATAGCGCACGAGAGGTAAGATCCTCAGAGGGTGCTAAAATTGCAGTGAAGTAAGTCAAAATACTGGATTTGGTGGGTCTCGAGGGGTTGCAGTGCAGTGAATATTAGAGCAAGTATGCTCTAATATTAAGATTCTGGATCAAGGGCCTGATACCTATATCTCATCTCCCCTAAATATTAAGTAGACGGGGTGCATTCAAGGATCTCGGTTAGAGGTACACAGCGTGTGTCAATGCCTACAGGCACCTAAAACCCACTGGAAAGGCGCCAAAAGCGCCCTTCTATCACGTATCAATAGTATTTGACAATTTTTAGTAGAACTGTCGGGAAGTTAGTAAAATCCGAAGTTCCGGTTGATTAGCCATAACTCTATTTATAATAAAATAGCAATTGGCGGATAATCATTTAAGTGTCTAGACTGTGAACTAATGGAGCGTAGGCTTTCTAGGGCTCAGTAATTGGTTCGGCAGTTATTAACACCCCGACCGCCGTCGTTACGCCTTTTCCTGGACGCCACTTCAGGTGATGTCTACTATCTTGTTGTTAGAGTTTATATGATCCTTTGGATCTCATTACGTGTCATCAGAATAAGCCACAAGCCGCGATGACAAGCTGTGTCAAAATCGCATTGAGGAGCGAGGGAGGCCTCTCAGGTTTCTTGTATATTTGTCAACAACTAGTGATAAAGAGTCTTTAGAATTAGCAAAACTCCTCAGTGGTATAGCCCAACCAAGTGACTCCTCAGAGCAATCTTCACTTTTTCAATTCACATCAACTAGGCGTTTGACAAACTTCAAACGTTTCCAATCAATATCCAATAATGGCTGATACCGGTGCTCCACCAAAATATCATTATGAGCCCTCGCTGGCAGCTGCCATTCTGTTTTCAGTCTTATTCGGGATATCAGGCTTCGTTCATGCCTACCAGTTAGCCAAAGGCAGGACCTGGTACTTCCTGGCTTTCTTGGTTGGAGTTGTTTGTAAGTTTTTCTCTTGGAAGTCATTCTTGTCTTCATGATGTATACCTAATCAAGCTTTGGGTCACTAATGTCATTCGGTCACAGTTGAGGTTATAGGTCATGCCGCACGCGCCTATAACGCGAGTGAATCTCCGGACTGGTCAGATATTCCCTTTATAATGCAAACTCTGCTTCTTCTTCTGGCACCGGCGCTATTTGCGGCATCGATTTATATGATACTGGGCCGACTTATAAGGGCGCTTGATGCAGAATCCTTATCAATTATTCGGACACGTTGGTTGACCAAACTCTTTGTGCTGGGCGATGTGCTTTCTTTCGTCGTTCAAGGCATTGGTGCGTTTTTTTTTTCCCTTTTTTTTTTCAAAATTATTCTGCGGGCCTCATAAGTCATAAGTGATCAAACTAACTGCGACAAGGTGGTGGCATAATGGCTGGGGCAGACGACAAAGATGCAGTCAATCTTGGACAGAACGTCATTCTAGTAGGCCTAGGGATTCAGACCTTGTTCTTCGCAGCCTTTATCCTGGTGATCTCGGTCTTTCATTATCGCATACGACGCTATCCGACTACAACAAGCCAAGAGACAACCCTCACGTGGGAGCAGTTTATTATCGTCCTATATCTTGTTTCTATTTTCATCATGATTCGATCTATTTTCAGAGTAGCTGAGTTCGCTGCTGGGCAGACAAGCGTTCTACAAACATCAGAAGCTTATTTATATTGTTTAGATACAATGCTCATGTTCTTCTGCTGTATTATTTTCAACGTCAGGCATCCAAGCAGTGTTGTCCAGAACCAAGAATATAAGTCTGTCAATGCTCTGGAACTGGGAAACAGGAGGGTATTTAATACTGAATGAGACTCTATTAGGGCAGGGTTAACTATAAGTATTATATTCTAGCGTTATAAACTTGATAATTAGTGGACTAGGCCAAGATAGTATATTCTACTAAAAATTTTACCCTTAATAAGCTTTAACAACTCTATAAGTATTAAGCTAGGATAAGATCTTCTACCTTAACTCCCCTCTTTATCAATTCATCCTTAATAAGCCGCGGATCCCACCAACTAATCCTCTCGTTGTCGTCCTTGTAACGCCAATACAAGATGCCATCGCTTCTTTCGAATTCTTTCCATCCAGGAGGTAGATCTATCTGACTAGTTCGGGGATCCCCCCCCTGCGGCGCTCCATCTGCTTTCTGGAATCTTGCCGTCGCTGGTGCGAAACTGTAAACTAATTTCCAGTCCTGGGGTAGCTCACCATATACAGCTTGTCCATCGGCAAACGATGGATGGTATAGCGGGCCCACGACATGGAAACTTGTAGTCTCAGAGTCACGTCGATATCTGAGACTTAGAAGTGGACGACACCCCAGGACTGCGTATATCAAATCCCCTGGCAGGTGATTCTTTCTGCCTAGGACGAAGCTTCTGGTGGTTGTCCCATACAATGAGCATCCTGGAAGCATCCGGCGTATGAGAGCCATAAGACGCTTATTTCCCACCCCGTTCAAAGCGTTGGTAGAGCTTGATATGTCAGAAACCGCCCATTCCTTCAGAACCGACATCACCTGCGATATGGTAGGATTGTATTCCAATCTAGTACTTTCAAAGCTTTCTCCCACTGTTAGTGTCTTTGAGAGTAGTTCAAGCTGCTTTTGCGCCCATAGTCCTGGTTCTGCGCCTAAGCTGCGCCTGAGTATTGCCACCACAGCTACTCTAAGCTCGGCGTCCGAGCAGTGTTCAGGAATATCTCCAAGGACCTCGGTTATCTCATCACATCTGATGCCCTGTACACTAAGCTTATCCTTTTCGTAAAGCTCGACTGTGGATTCGGATTGCCCGGCCGCCCATATATTGCGGTGCAAAGTTGTTTCTGGTCGCAGCGCCGCAAGATTCGGCACCCATGTTGGCTCAGTGGTTGAATTGCAGAACGACAGGAAGTCAAGCCTCCTATAAACTTCGAAATATGCGACTATGAGACTTTGATATGCGTACTCGACTGAATTCTCATAGTCTGGCATTATCTTTCCCATGAGAGATTGGGGTAATAGTCCAAGTAGGGCGTAGACTCTGTCCCTGTTGTCTGAGCATCGACTCTGGCACGTAGTTTGAAGTAGGTATAAAAGGCCTTGAAACACTTTGAGCGATCGGAGCCCACAAATCGCTTTTACGTTGTTGATAAAAGACACGTTGTCGGGGGCAGTCACCAGAGGCAGGGCTTCGTTAGTATAGATCAAAACGACCGCACAGATGAAGCGTGTCCACCCCAAGCTTTTACTCCCTACCATCACAACGGCTTCCTGGTTCGCCAATATAATTTCTTGTACAACCCAAAGTCGTTTGAACCAGGTACGCGCTAGAAGATCGGCAATGGCTGACCACTCGTCCGCGGAGAAGGGAAAAGCGACCAAGTGATCCGACAACGAAGGATGATGATCATGTTCCAGCAGGACTGTATTGTTCCTTGCGTTGGATTCTTCTTTGGAGACGTCACACTGCTCGGCCAACCACTGAAAAGCGGCCATAGCCAAGTCGCTATTGGCAGCTTGCGGCCCCAACCAGACTATCACACGCTGCGCTTGGGAAAAAATGTCGCCCATACGTAAAACTTGCGATGCACGCTCAACAACGTCGTTCTGATTGATGCATATGGCATCGGCCCAGAGCATCCTTGGCTTGGATTCTAGGCGGAGCTGTCGCAGGGCCGCGGCGAGATTGTTGCCTATGGAAAGGATTTCCCGCCGTAACGTTTCGAATGCTGAAGTAAGAGCAGCGGTAGACTCCTCGGATTGCAGAAATGAAGCAGAAAGGTCAGCTATTTCAATCTGATCGGCATCCGACATATCACCCCATGCGTATGATAACGCCTCGAAGCTGGGCGCGACATTATGTTCGGGATCAAGTTCGGCAGGGACGAGACAGGCGCGAAGAGGGTCTCCATGTCTGCCAGGATACAGAGCAAGGATTCTAATCTGCTTCGATTGCAAACGCCCGTACTCAACGCAACATACCATCCTGACTGACAACCTTGCTCAGTCGCTGATGCTGGGTTAAGCTGATGCGACAAAAAGGACCCCCGCACCTTCAATAGATGCATAAATAACTCAGGGTCAGGATTTAGTTTAGGATTGCAATGGCCTGAGTGATTATGACTAGTGGGTAGGGCTTAATACGATATTCTATCGCAGAATCATCATAGAATTAACTAACCGGTATTACGGGCTTTTGCCTATTGATATTATTCAACATACTATTGTACTGAATATGTGTACTTGTTACCACTCCTTGCTCTTCCCATCCTTTCCTCCTAATTGTGAAATGCCTGAAGAATATTAACCGCTTCTTTTATATTCAACGCGTCTAAAAAACTTCGAGAGTATTCCATAACTCATTTCTACTGCTTATAATTCTTACGCCAGCCATAGGCTGACCAAAGGCTGTTCGGTGCTTCCAAGCTGCTAGACTTTCACGATGAAAAAACGAATCTCTCAGTCACTGTGTAGTTAGTATAATTCCTCAGGAGAACCAGTATTCGATGTGGTCATCTCGTCCCTCTGAACAGGTCATTTGAGAACTCTGTTTTCTTTGTGATGAGATATTGATGCTTGTCTCGTTATCATTCTGAAACCAGGAACTACTTCGCTAGTGAACCAAGTTGTCCCTCCTTGGTCAAGGTTGGCCGTCCCTTGCGAGGCCAATCTATAACGGACCATCAGGGGCTATTCGAAGAATCGGGGGTCCGGGTATGCTCCAGAGTCCGGCGCTAAATTAGTCTCTTGCTCAATGCCGCGGTAAACAAGAACGATGAGAATGTCATATTCTAGACATCAATTGTTTAGCAGTGTTAATTCTCGTAACATCATTTGTACAGAATTCATTCTACTACATAATTCTGGTGATTAAATGCATCAAACTGGGATTCAAAAAGAGTTCAATGCAATGCAGTGTCCTTATTTCTGTCTCCAGCTGGGAGCTCTGTGTACTATACTTGCTATACTACTTAGGGAAGCTCGGTGCCGACCGATTTCATCTTGCTCAGACCAGTGAATGCTAAATTTCGGTTTCAAGGCCACAATCGTACCACTGTCGAGTACTATATAAGTCGGATGCTTGATATGGTTTGCCGGAAGCCTTTTTTGTCTTATTATTTTGCTCCCATTATGGTTCTTACCTGTAACAAGGACTTATTATCGAAGATTCTCGAAAATACCTTTAGGAATACTTGGCGACTAATATACTGTTTACAATGGCAACTGTCGACTATTACCAAAGGCTCACTAACGAATACAACCTCGACAACAAAACTCTGCTCCTCGCTTCAGCAGCTAGTTTTGCAATCGGATATATGCAATATGTCTACGCCATCAGACTCCTACTACGTGAGGGGTCCGGACCTATGCCTTTCTGGATGCATTCTTTTTACCTTGCCCATGACTCAACTTGGTCATATGTACTTGGACGAGATGCTTCTCGATACGGAGGGCACTGGTTCTTACGCGCAACCTCAACGGCTTTGTTTATGTGGAGCACCTTGGAAATCTTTTGCATCCATCGATCCATCACAAAGACCCGCAAAGCATGCTTTTCTTCCCTCTTTGGACCAAACCCCCCTCTAGGCAAAGTGATTTGCTACGCGGCATTCCTCCAAGTGGCAATGTACTGCACTGTCTGGTTCGGTATTCTACTGATGGGCGAAGGTTGCGTTATGCAGTGGTTTTGCCTTACCAACGTTCTTATCATTATCGGCCCTACGCACGAGTATCTCAGGCGCGGATCCCGAGACGGCCTTTCCATGGGCTTTTGTGTCGTCAATACTTTGTGCGCGGTCTGGACCTTCACGCCATTCAGCATGTGGGCTCTGACTATCCCTGAGATCTTTACTCAGCCTGTATATTATTGTGGAGGCTTTTTCATGTTTCTCTACTCATTGTGGGCATTCTACATTGTCTATGGGTACCCAGATAAACGGTCATCCAAGGCAGACCCGTTTCCGATTTGGTAATTTCATGTGGTTGAAAAAGGGAAGGGATGATAGAATTTCAAGGGCGATTCAAGAGGCGTCACACTTATGAAGGAAGATTTACAAGGATGAAGCAGAACTATTGGGAGGAACTCATAGAGCGATAGATGAGTAGTTGAAAGGTTGTACATCAAGTCAAATGGTTTAACCTAGCCACCTTAGATCACCTAGGACATATCTTTGTGCTTAGGACAACACAGAAGGATCGTGTTATCTAGGTTAAGAGTCGAGATGCTCATAGTGCATATTCGGACGAGGTGCAAGCTGTATTCATCAAGACAGCCAAAGTAGCTACGGTACATAACGCAAGACGTAGAGGCTGGCCACTTTCAGGATGGCTGCTTGTACTCTGTTAGGTTAGTACTTTTTATGTCCTGCTGATCAAGAAGAGGTTAACTATGTAAACTAGTCCTCAGTGGTTAGCAATGAGCTCTCCTCTCAACAAAAACGTCCAGCACCTTCACCTTCACCTCCAATACTCAGGACCTAAATCATTCGAGCACCTCGTGGCTAAATCTCGGGGGATCAAGACTAAAGGGTTTTCACAACTGATTTGAATGTGAACCATCGGATTCATTAACCAAAACCAGTTTCACCCAAGGTGGAAAGATCCAAGTTGTCCTTGATTTCGTGACATCAAGTACCAACCCATCCCATTAGATTAATGGTGTATCCTAGGGATGTACAGGGCGTTCGCCGTATCGAGAATTGTTGGTCGGGCGTTCTCTGCAGTCCTGTGAGTTAAAGACAGGGTGGATCTCTAAGTGAGCATTGGGCATGACTTTGGTGACATGATTAGCAGGACGAAGACTGCTATCAAATATGGAGATATTCAGGGCAGCTTAGAGTGGGCAAAGTTATGCTATGTACAATTACTACGTAATATAAGCAGATGTCGAGGAGTGGAGTGGAGGAAGCTAAGGCCTTAGCTAATCAAACATGGGCCGATATTCCCGTATTGCCAATAGTGTTCCGCAAGTTTACAAATCCCTGCATTCGTAAATTTCACCTGCCATCGGCTCCTTAGATTGAACTTGATTCTGTTTCCATCAGAATTCTAGTATATCCTCTCAATCAATTATGCCCTCACACACTACCACATCTCTTCTTCTGCCATCTTATTCAGGCAACTTCGTCGCCGAGGTTATTGACGCCGACGCTACGGCCACCACGTTTGTCTTGGACTGCGACTGGGACAAGTACAAGGATGATGAAGATTGCTACATCACTCAAGACACCGTCGTCGTAGGGCCATGGGCTGATAAGACACCTGTGCCTGGAGCTCCCACTACCGGCGTCTTTATGGAATCCTTTACCGACGATGAAGATGGCTTTTATTTCTCTGCTCGATGCGAGATGAGCAAAACATACGCCAAAACATGCACCACAATCGCCACCGGTGGTAGAGACAAAGGAAGCCCTACGGCGACGTTCACACAGCCCACCGGTACGGCTTTCAACGAGTTTTACTACTTCGCCGGCTACGGAGCCTTCTATTGGATTCCTGTGACTGTCACAGCTGGCCAGGAGCACCTAATAGCTGCTAAGACGGCTGCTTCAAGTGAGGCAACGGTCACCAGTGATCCTTCTGGAACTGCTCAGGCTGCAGAAGCGACAACTGCGGAGAATGAAACAACCAGCACTGTTGACGAAGATGTGGTTACTATGACCGGTGAAGCCACGCCTACAAAGACTTCTAGCAATGGTGTATGCACTGGCCGTGCTTTAAGTGTCTGGGCTGTAGTTGAATTAGTTGCTGCTGTAGGCTTGTTGTAAGAGATCAGTGGTAGCAATATCGGGTATAATCTCCCTTCTTATATATACCTGATGCCTTTCATGGAAGGTTTTCTTAATCCAATTTGACCTATCATCCCGTACTGCCGGGTAATGGATCTGTGGGCGCTTCTTTTCAGAGATGCCGTCAGATGGTACGAGACTTTCATTTTTCAGGAATGGCAAAAACGCCGAGATTTAAAGAGATGTTAATGCTTGGTCTCCGGGGTTGAAAGTTTCGCGGCAAAGTAGTGGTTAGTAATTAACTCCCTAAGAAACAAGATATTTCAGAAAAAGGAGTTTAAGAGTAAGATATATAAGTAGCTAGATATCACTATAAAAGAGAATATAATTTTCATCTAGAATAATATAAGA